>JAVJIF010008444.1:0-184475 GCA_038442645.1 Agave tequilana | reverse complement strand
GTACTTTCAATTATTTTCATTAAAAACTTATTAATGAAATGTGGGGGGCAGCCTCAATCCAAAAGAAATAGAAATCGCCCAAAAACGCCTAGGATCCTCTGTTTAGCCACAGATGTAAAGTCTGTCTATTTAGATACAAAGTTGAAAATGTGAGTAATGACTGTTACTAACGCTATTTATTTCTCCAAAAATATAAATCATTCTAATCAAACCCCAAAGGGCTAAAGTAATTGCCACTGTCGTAATATCCTGTGTCTGAAGGTTAGATGGCCGAATATTAACCCATGTTATTTGACAAAGATCTTTTTCTAATTGCAAGGTGCTTGTAATGTTAAATCAGTCAAAGCCCAAACTGTTTGATTTGATGTAGTTGTTATTACAATGTGACTCCAAGTGTAACACGTGATATGGACAAATATACGAAGGACATGTTGGAATTGAAGAATATATGTATGAATCTTCGAGTTGAATTATGGCGAGATCCGTTGATCGAATCAACTGGATGATGGTTGGAGTGTGTTCTCCTTCCATTGGGGATGAACGTGGTATATTCACATGTTCAATTCCGACTTCGAATGAATGAGATATTTAAGTCCAAAGATTGCCTAATTCAAAGCCAAAACGGGAGTAAAGGTAGCTAAAAGCATTTAGTCCCACATTGGGGATGGAAGTTTGTGGTGTATATATAGAGAAAATTGAGATCAAAGGGCGTGCCCTTGGGTACTTGGAGTTTTCGCACACGAAAAGGAGGGATCTATGCCCGCACATGCAGGCATGCATGCGCACGCGCGCCGCCGAAAGGTTGCAACCTTTGGTTTGGGTTCGAACCTGTTGGCCCCTCCTGGAGTGCTATATAAAGCACTCCAAACTCTCAATTAAATCACACCAACAATGTAACCCCCTGATCCCTGTATCACAGTATTTTATGATTTTTATTTCACAAACGGGGTAGAATTTTGAGAATCCGCTTTCACTATACGTCTTAAAATCGTATTATCTAAGGGTATTTTTGGGGATTTAGAATTTTGAGAATCCGCTTTCACTATACGTCTTAAAATCGTATTATCTACGTTAGGGTATTTTTGGGGATTTTTCTGAATTTATCGAAAATCCGGCCAAACCGGTGTCGCCCGGTATCGGCGATACCTTCCGAGATTTTTAATTTGCAAACCGGATCGAATTTCTTCAAACCGTCTTCATAGTACGTCTCAGGGTAATATTCTTTATTTTCTATAATTTTTGGGCACCGTTCAGAGCTGGTCAAATATTAAGCCAGTATTATAATATTAAAAATTAATTTTCTAGTCTTTTTCTTTTCCTTTCCTTCCTTTCTCTTCTCCATTTTTCTGGAGAACTCCTTCCACCGCCTTTGACTCCACCGCCTCTCTCCCCCTATTAAAAATCCCTCTCTTTCTCTCCCTCTCTCATTCACACCACTTCTCTCTCTCCCCTAATTCTCTCTCTCTCTAAACCACTCTCTCTACTTCCCTAAACCCTCTCTCCTCTCTCCCCCACATAAATGTTTGAAGGGGGTTGTCTGAAATATACCCTTTATCTGTTTTGGGGTTTTCCACTTTCAAATTGGATAGGTGTTGCCTGGTCGAATTCATATGGGTTATTGCTGCAATCTCTGTTTCTTTCTTTCTGGCTCCTCTTCTTATTAGTCTTCTCCATTGGAATATGATTGGGTTCTTGCTGCAATCTCTGTTTCTTTCTTTCTGGCTCCTCTTCTTATTCGTCTTCTCCATTGGAATATGATTCGATTTCTCTCCCTCACCATCTCTCTCTCATTCCCTCGGTCTGAAGGGCTGTCGTCGCCGGCGGCGAGCCCCCGCCCCGTCGCCGGCCGCGTGGCCGCGCGGGCACAGGGCAGCGCTGCTGCCCTGTTCTTTCTTTTTCTCTCTCTCTCTCTCTCTCTCTCTCTCTCTCTCTCTTTGTAATTGGGTAAACCAATAACCCTAATGGGTTAATCCAAATACCCACTACTCAATAAACCTACCCGTTAACCCATTAACTCATTTAGTTAAGTTATGGGTTCGGGTTATTGGATCCAAACCCGACCCGTTAACCCGCCTACCCGCATCCAACCCAATAAAGGTAACTTTTCAGAAAACCCCCTTCTACTTTTATTATTTGCATTTAAATATTATTATTACATATTTAACCCATTTTAATTTATTTTAGTGTTCGGGCGATATCGGGAGTATCCGGACTCCAATTTGGGCGATTCTGGATCCCTTGCGATCGTGGGAAAGAGAGCTACCATCTTATGGCTAGTTTGTGAGTGTTTTTATTTTATAAATTGTCTTTTTAGTATATTTATTACACTTGGTTGCTTTATGAAAATAAAACAGGATTATCGGTTAATCATTGTAAAACTGTACATACCGAGTCATAAATTGGCATTGATAGAATAACAGTGTAAACAAGAATAACATTTGACCGTCAAGACAAGTAGGGATATCTGATACTCCATTCGGTATGATTACCGGTACCGGCCTCACACGAAACACCGATACTACATATACATGTACCACTAGATATTGTGATTTTCCGTTCCTCGTTATATTGTCATTCTAATTCACTGATACTCGGTGACACGACGTTATTACTCAACATGCATGTTAGACACCTTCACACACTAGGTTCCACATTACACGAATACTGTAGTTCAATACACTGACCCCTAATATAACATGTACGAGTACTACTCAGATATAGTACACGGATAGACTAATACACGGACAACTACATTTAATATTATTGTTACAATTATGTCATGTTTACATATCATTGTTACACGTGCATGTCATGTTTACATATCACTGTTACACGTACATGTCATGTTTACCTATCACGGTTACACGTGCATGTCATGTTTACATATTACTGCTACACGTGCATGTCATGTGTACATATCTGTTACACGGGCATGTCATATTCATATCCCTGTTTCACGTGCAATCCTGTTCCATGTTACCGTATTCCTGTTATATGATTGTTACCTGTTACTGATATGGATATTCCTGTTACTGGACATGCGAGCTGTTGATATGCGATATGTGGGAATCCCACATCTATTGTTCCCGTTTCCGGTATATTATTCATGTTATATTGTTCATGTTATATTGTTCCTGATTCCCGTTATATTGTTCTACGCTATCAACAGAGCTCAGGTCCAGTTATCATGTTACCCGTATCATGTACAGTAGTGTTCTTGTTACATTGTATACTTGATATAACAGATCATAAAGCTAACTGGGGTATGGAGGAGACTTGACGGTTGATTAGATCTTATCGGGTGATGTACTGGATCCATATTGTTTTCCCACTGCAGGGGACGGTAGTGCTACCTACCAATTGCTCCATGAGCTCTTGTTACTTGATTCATGCTCCCCTCTTAGTGGAGGGCCCTGGCCTTAGCAGCCAGGGGCTTGTTTAAGGCCGTAATCCCGGGTATGCACGGGATACATCCACCCGATAAGAACTACTCGACCATGGGTTTCCAATTTACATAATAAAACAGTATACACAATAGTGACGTCGGGAACACTTGTTATTTGGTCACTCTCTCGTTTGGATAATGGTACCCGTAGGCCATGTCCAGATGAGTTCGACTGGAGTACGAGCTCCAGTATGAACTGCTAGTGGTATGGGACACTGGAAGAGAGTGATTGTAATACTAGGTGGTACTGATTGCTACTATTGTATAAATCACATGACATGCCTGGTACATGTATGCTATCTTGTTATTATTCATGCTACTTTATCCGATATCCTGTTACTTGTATACTTGTTACTGTAAGATCACCTAGAGGGGGGGGTGAATAGGTGATGGCTAATCTAATGGTCACTTATGAACAAATAATGCGGAATTTAAAACTAAGATGACCAAATTAAACTTCTTTTAATTAAACACTTATGTATAACACAAGAGTGTTGCCGAATTCCCCTTGCGAGGTTCTGGACAAGCTCCTCTAGATTCCCCTTGAATGGGTTGAGGTGCCGCGTTGGCTCTCTTGGTTGAATACTAGTGTTAACAACAATCCCAAGCAAGTATAGCAATTTAAGCACAAGGGTATATCAAGCATGTAAAGTAAAGACAATGAAAGTAATGCAAGATATAAAAGAGACAAAGAGAGAAAGAGAGCAAGAGTGAGCAATCGCAAACACAAAGGGTTTGTTTCGAGGTTCGAGCACACTTGCTCTACATCCCCGCCTTCGACACACGAAGGATTTCCACTATGCACGATCCAACCGGATCTCTCCTTGGTGCCGCAACACCTACAAGCCCTCGGACTCCCAAGTCCCTTACACACCACAAGCCCACCGGCTCGTCGAGGGCCGCACCTCAAGCTACAAGTTCTCACTAGGACCCAACAACACCAAGTCCTCACTAGGACCCGAAACAAACCGCGAACACAACCGTCCGCCTTCTCAAAGAACAAAGATGAACTTTGGTGATCACAACTCTTGATCACCTAAAATCCTCTCACAATAACACTCCTATAGAA
This sequence comes from Agave tequilana, assembly GCA_038442645.1. Lineage (NCBI taxonomy): Eukaryota > Viridiplantae > Streptophyta > Magnoliopsida > Asparagales > Asparagaceae > Agave > Agave tequilana. The sequence continues at coordinate 179,961 of JAVJIF010008444.1, read as the reverse complement.
TGAATAGCTCAATGGATGCTCAAGTGTTTGTGTGAGAAAGCAAGGAAAGAATCTTTGGTGAAAAACACAAGAAAATCTCTTTTACACTCTTTGATAAAACTCTCCTTTTAATTGGAAGTATTGACTCTAATCTTGTGGAGAAAAACCCTTCAGAAAGACTGGAAAAAACTAGCTCTAAGGTCTCCAAAAATCTTGGCTTAAAATAATGACAAAACCCCCTTTTATAGAGGCCAGAAAAATCTGACCGTTGGGCTCTGTCAGAGCTACCGGTCGACCGGTCCGGTCGACCCCGGCAACGGTCAAAAATCCGACCGTTGCAGCCTCCGGTCGACCGGCCCGGTCGACCGAGCAACTGGAGAAGAGAGTAAACTCTCTGTCGGTCGACCGGCCCGGTCGACCGATAATTCCCGAGAGCAAAGCTCTCTGAAGCAGTCGACCGTTCTCCAGTGCACACTGGCGTGCACGTCGTGCACGTCCGGTCGACCGACCCGGTCGACCGGCCTCTGTCAGTTCTGAAAAATCAGAACTGGCAGAACCAGAAAATAGGGATTAAGGATTGGTCTTTTGGCTTAATAAAATCCCAGAAATTCACAGTAAATCCAGAAAATAGTTTCAATCAAAATAAAAACTGTTTTTCTAAAAAAATGTTTTTCTAAAACTTGTTTTGGTTAAAGGATATGTATATAAGAAATTACCAAAACCCAAAGTAGATATTTTGTCATAAGGAAAATCTCATCAAATACAAAAACAAGATATACTTTTAAAGCATAGTGTGTATGGATATGATCCACTACACAAATAAGATGAATATCTAGTTTTTGACATAAGGCTCTAAACATGGTTTTGGATATAAGATATGTATACATGAATACCAAAAACCAAATTGTATTTTATCACAAATGAAAATCTTTTCTTAACTAGAAAATTTTATGAAAATCATTCTATCAAGAGTTCTATCAAGAGTGTGTGTGTGATATAGACTTGAGCAATCCACCAATCTATTCTATCCTTTACATTTTTATCTAAAACAAATAAAAATCTTATACCTAGACACAAGTCTTCAACTTCTTGAAGTCTTCCCTTGAAGGCTTCTCATCTTCTTGACTTGGTCCAAATGCAATCCACCGAGCTCATCTCTAGATGTGATCTTGATGCATAGGCTCGTGAATCAACCGGTGCTAGCTTCCAACTTGTCTTTAAATCCTTTGTTGAAGCTCCACACCTACTAAGATCTTGATAATGAATCTGTCACTAATTAAACACAAGATCATTAGTAAACATAACTTCATGAGTTGATCATCATCAAAACTAGGGTGATAGGCCTTTGGGCCAACAGTTACTTTACCTGGCACATGTTATACTTTCTGTGGTGGCATACGACTCATGTACATGTCTACTCTGCATTGCATATATACTATTCTCTGTATACCTTGCTGACATCATTACTGTACTTACACAACACTGTATCATGGTTATATGACATATGCCCATGAGTTGCATATCCATTACGTCACCACTAGACAACAATAATTATTATATACACAGGATACGACTATAGACATGACCCGATGATAACCGGTTAGGTAGTGAAGGTATTAAAAGATGACATGTTTATATATTTGCACTGCTTTCATGTTTATCTATTTCTACTGTTTATATATCCTTATCATATGGTATCACTAGTCCAACCTCATGTACTATATATTATTATCGTGCTTGTATTATTATTTTATATATTACTGCCTCTTTCATTTTACCACTCACTAGGTCGCTTTCTGACGACCCTGGGTTTGCATGCCCAGGTTGGAGATCCAAGCTACCGTATTATCAGATGGTGCCTTAGTGTAACGCCCCGATCCTGGCGGATACGGAGACGTCACTGCAACGTATATACGCAAGTCAGAAGTACCTTCACGTATATACGCTAAGCATCAGTACAGGCGAGAATCAGAGTACGGAAGCAAGTGGTGCATTATACATTCCAACACATGAGTACAATTACAAAGTTATCACCAGAGGTGATCCAATATTACATGAATATTACATCACTGATATGCGCAATTGCGGGATTACAAGGAAATGTACAAGTATGAACAGTAGAAAAGGCACTCACGAGTTTACAAGGAAACTCGAGAGGCTCACAGGGGGCCTGGAAGGATGTGGTTCTGAACAGTCTGCTGGAGATCCACGCTACCGCTGCGCTACTCTGACCATCAGCTGGGAGAATCCACACGCTCCAAGCTCCAAAACCTGGACATGAGAATCCAGGGGAGTCAAATGATACTCCCCAGGCGAGTGGTGAAGCAAAAGCCAGGTGGCGAGCAAGGATAAGCACATGTGTAACGATAAAACCGAATCATAGTTATGCATTGAAAACCGTGTCGTGAACAGGGGCATGTATAAGCAGGTGTGAACAGGTGAAGTATGATAATCATAAAACTGGAAATCCGATCTAAAACCGATTACGAGCAAAACCGATCGTACGAGCTTAAGTCACGGTTCCATGAGACCAGTACATCGAAGGAATAATCCAAACAAGGAAACCCTCATCTATATACCTTTATCTCATATCATCGTAATCCAAGCACATACGATCCGAGTTGCAAACCACTCAATAGTCATAACAGGAGTGACAGGAGCACATAACAGGAGTCCATAGCATCATAACAGGAATCATAACAGGACATCATAAACAGGCATACAGGCATCATAACAGATCATAACATAACAGGGGCCATAACGGGTATCATAACAGGAATCCGAAACAGGTGTCATAACAGGCTTAACAAGAGTCATATTATTATAACTCGTCTGACCCATATATCTCGGTATGTGTCCTGGTGTACAGTCCAACACACATACATCCATATATAAGCAAGCCGAGGGTTGTTAACGGAAGCAGATGGAGAACTGATAGCACTTCTTATAGTAGTTCCCATACACCTAGGACCAGCTTGAGGGCCCTAAGTCCCCCTAACACGCATCTTCTGTGGGCCCAAAGTCCCACTAACACGAATCGTCAGTTCAGGTATTCCATTACTATAAGCAAGGTATCATTCCGGCATTCATCACTTCCTCCCATTCCCCGTGTAAGTTGTAACTTATCAATATTATCAGATTACGGGAATAACTGGTCATAACAGGAATAGCCCTACAGATTCAAGAGGTGGCCCCACAGATTCAAGAGGTGGCCCCCACCGTGTGGTGTGGCACTTTGTTCCATGTGGCACTTTGTTCTGAGGGGATGGATTCTAGAGGTGGCCCCCACAGATTCAAGAGGTGGCCCCCACCGTGTGGTGTGGCACTTTGTTCCGTGTGGCACTTAGTTCCATACAGGATAACAGGTCAGGATTCCGTAATGTGATAACCAAGAGTCAAGTATTAATATAACAGGGGTACATAACAAGCATAACAGGAGTCAGGTAACCAATCTTGTCAAGAGGTTGATATTAGTCTGGTGGCAAGTCATGTCATAACAAGGGGTCTTGCCAGGTAGTAGCATGCCAGGTGATATACATGTATTAAATGGTATCATGTGATGACAAGTAGTATAAACAGGAGACAGGCATTAGCATGTAGTAAAGCAGTAGCTGAGCACAACCAAGCGGAGCTGAGCAAGCTGGAATACAGACAGCAAACAGGATTTATCCCTGGAGCGTCTGACAAGGTTACCGGAACAACTCGGCTTGAAGTGCGAGTAGGAAATCCGGCAGCATCCCGCCTAGACGATTCTAGAGGTAAAGCGCTGAACGCTGGTCATGATAACCAGGCGAAGCCGAAAGACCTGACGGTCCCAATCACTTCCCTTTCGGGACAGTGAGTGACCGGAGGCTGAATACCGAGAGACCTGCCGGCCCCAATCACCTCTCTTTCGAGATAGTGAGTGACCGGAGGCTGAACTGAGAAACCTGTCGGTCCCAATCACTTCTCTTTCGAGATAGTGAGTGACCGGAGGCTGAACTGAGAAACCTGTCGGTCCCAATCACTTCTCTTTCGAGATAGTGAGTGACCGGAGGTTGAAGGGTCCGAGAGTACCTGCAATGTTAGTACCACATGAAATAGGAAAGCCAAGAATAAAGCGAGATCACTCGCATAATCAATGAAAATAGGAAGTCAAGAGGATAGCGAGAACACTCGCCTAAAAACACGGAAAGCCGAAAAGTCAGGAATCCATGAAACTCGCGCACGCGCCAATAATATATATAATATAAATATTGGGAGAGAAGGAGACACAGGGAGACGCAGGCTTGGGAAGTGAAACGCGGGGGTCGCAGACGCGGGAGTCGCGTCGCAGAATAACAGACGTGGGAAAGAGCAGACGCGAGGATCGCGTTGCGGAAAGCACCAGACGCGGGAATCACGGACGCGGGGATCGCGTCGCGAGAATGGCAGACGCGGGATAGCAGACGCGGGATTCGCGTCGCATAGATGCCTCAAACGCGAGGTCTGCGTTCAAGTGCGGACGCGAGGGAACGCGGACGCGGACGTGGGTTCTGCGTCGCGTCAATACAGAAACGCGCGGAGCGCGTTAAGGAATAGCCTAGACGCGGGGGTGAGATCCGCGTTAGGAAAGTCTTAGCGAGGAAAATCACCCGCCGACAAGATTCATTGCTGTGCTCGACGAAGGGAAGTTCGGCCCCAATCCAAAAGGAGGGTACCGGCCCTAAGTCTTGCCAACGGAGAGGAACACGGCCCCAATCCAAAAGGAGGGTACCGGCCCTAAGTCTTGCCAACGGAGAGGAACACGGCCCAATCCAAAAGGAGTGGCCGGTTCTCACAAAGTGATGGAAGGAGGTTGAAGGTGGTGAAGTTTGGTGAAGAAGTTGTGGAGAAGATGGAGTTTGGGTAAACAAAGGAAGCAAAAGAAGGAGCTCTCTCTCTTGGTGGCTTCTCGGTTGGCTGCAGGAAGCAAGGAAGAAGAAGGAGAAGTAAAATGAGAGAAAGAGAAGGAGAGGGGGTATTTATAGGAGTTGGATTAAGAAGGTGATGCAAATAAATAAAGGTGAGGGGTTATTTGCAAGATTGAGGGGATTTGATATCTCTTGGCCACATGGCGGTTGTGATGATGAGAGGGGTTGGAATATCAAGGAGGAGACTTTTTTGGAAGAGAGGCATTTAATGAGGAGAGAGAAGGGGATAAAATAATGATGGTGCACATAAAAACACAAAAGAACAAGGAAGGGGATTCTTGCGTTTCCCACATTGAAACGCAGCCCTCTCTCTCTCTTGACCAGCAATGATGATGAGAGGGGAGTGGGGTGTCTTGGAAATGATGTTTTGGAAGGGGAGAATTAATGAAGAGAGAGAAAAAGGATATCATAATGATGTTGCATACTATATAAGACCAAAAGAGGCAAGGATGAAACTTGCGTTTCTTCCCACACAAAACGCAGCCCTCACCTGCGTTTGGGCAAAATGGTTTAAACGCGGGGATTAGGCCGCGTTTAGGGAAAGATGCCAAAGCTGCGTTTGACAGAGGAGAGAGAAAGTCATGATAATTGATGTGATTTGATCTGAAGTGCATTAAATGCGGAATGGGGAGGATCTTCACAATAAATGCGGAATCCCAGGTTGGTGAGATCCGCGTTTGAGGAAGAAGAGAGAGAGTGGGAAAAGACAGAGTGGAATATACGGGACAATCTCCTCGGTAACTGGGAAAACACCGGAAGGGCCCAAAAAATAAAGTAATCCGGAAAGCTTCCCAAAAATCCTTAAAAATCATAAATATTATAAAATGATTTTTGGTGAAATTGGTTTTCAAAGATTCAATCTCATTTTCAAGATAAAAATCATAAGGTAAACTGTCAATCTCGGTATACACCGGATTGACCGGATTTTGATAAAATCTGATAAATTCCAGAAAAAGTATTTAGATAGAAAATATGATTTTAAAAAATAATGTCTAAAGGCACTTTTAGAAATTCTAAACCGTTTGTAAATTAAAATTTCGGGAATCGGTCAACGGTACTGGCCGACACCGGTTTTGAAGATTTCAACATAATTCAGGAAAATTCCAGAAAATCATAGAAAATCTAGAATATTGGAAAACGATGTTTAAAACTGAAATCGGTCAAATCGGAACACCAGAATATCCAAATCGAGCAATACTCTAGGATCGGGCCCTCGGTTCAGACTAGGGCTGACTCCGAGTCCACAAACCAAATCCAAGACAAAACAATCATATAGAAAATTCATAATACAAAACGAATACAAGAAGTAAATCGAAAAATACGGTCGAGAAATCTGAATACGCTTCTAAGTACGTATTCTGGGAGCGGGGTGTTACAATCCATCCACCTTACAAAAAATTGCGTCCTCGCAATTTCGTTAAGGGGTAAATTGAACACAAAGAGGACAAGGGCGGAATTTATACCAATTAAGATATGAAGCACTATAGGTAGGGCTCTCAAGTTGACTGATCAATAACCAGAATATAGAAATCTTCTGCACTTCCGGCTGTATAAGTCTTCGAACGATGCCAATAATACCGACTGATAACACAGCTCTGCTTTCTGCTGTGCTCCATACTCAATGTCGCTCTGAGAATAAGCCAGAATACTGAGGATAAGAAAACCCTGATAATACTGAGCACAATAAAGAAGACCAATAATTGGGAATTCCGAATACCAGGCATCGATCACTCTGAAAGATATAACTGAGAATATAGAGTATCCGTAGAGAATTCCGAGTACTGACTTCTGAAAGATAACTCGATCGGAATCAATCCAGAGAATACCAAGCTTCATAGAGATGTCCGAAGAGATCACGTCATAGCTTTATTCAGAACCAGCCACTACCTTTCTAGTCTATTCATATCTTAAGTTGATATAAAGGCTACGAAAAACCAAAACAGGGGAAGGATAGGAGGGATTAGGAATCAAAGGAAAGATGATCAAGAAATAGATAACTCTGCACTTGTAGTTGGAATGTATAACCAGGACTCTTGTATTCCAGTTGCAAATTTCTTTACCATTAATTTGCCATCTGGACGTACTGAGGATGCGAGAGCCTAGGCTCTGATACCACCCTGTAACGCCCCGATCCTGGCGGATACGGAGACGTCACTGCAACGTATATACGCAAGTCAGAAGTACCTTCACGTATATACGCTAAGCATCAGTACAGGCGAGAATCAGAGTACGGAAGCAAGTGGTGCATTATACATTCCAACACATGAGTACAATTACAAAGTTATCACCAGAGGTGATCCAATATTACATGAATATTACATCACTGATATGCGCAATTGCGGGATTACAAGGAAATGTACAAGTATGAACAGTAGAAAAGGCACTCACGAGTTTACAAGGGAAACTCGAGAGGCTCACAGGGGGCCTGGAAGGATGTGGTTCTGAACAGTCTGCTGGAGATCCACGCTACCGCTGCGCTACTCTGACCATCAGCTGGGAGAATCCACACGCTCCAAGCTCCAAAACCTGGACATGAGAATCCAGGGGAGTCAAATGATACTCCCCAGGCGAGTGGTGAAGCAAAAGCCAGGTGGCGAGCAGGATAAGCACATGTGTAACGATAAAACCGAATCATAGTTATGCATAAAAACCGTGTCGTGAACAGGGGCATGTATAAGCAGGTGTGAACAGGTGAAGTATGATAATCATAAAACTGGAAATCCGATCTAAAACCGATTACGAGCAAAACCGATCGTACGAGCTTAAGTCACGGTTCCATGAGACCAGTACATCGAAGGAATAATCCAAACAAGGAAACCCTCATCTATATACCTTTATCTCATATCATCGTAATCCAAGCACATACGATCCGAGTTGCAAACCACTCAATAGTCATAACAGGAGTGACAGGAGCACATAACAGGAGTCCATAACAGGCATCATAACAGGAATCATAACGGGCATAACAGGGGCCATAACGGGTATCATAACAGGAATCCGAAACAGGTGTCATAATAGGCTTAACAAGAGTCTTATATTATTATAACTCGTCTGACCCATATATCTCGGTATGTGTCCTGGTGTACAGTCCAACACACATACATCCATATATAAGCAAGCCGAGGGTTGTTAACGGAAGCAGATGGAGAACTGATAGCACTTCTTATAGTAGTTCCCATACACCTGGGACCAGCTTGAGGGCCCTAAGTCCCCCTAACACGCATCTTCTGTGGGCCCAAAGTCCCACTAACACGAATCGTCAGTTCAGGTATTCCATTACTATAAGCAAGGTATCATTCCGGCATCCATCACTTCCTCCCATTCCCGTGTAAGTTGTAACTTATCAATATTATCAGATTACGGGAATAACTGGTCATAACAGGAATAGCCCTACAGATTCAAGAGGTGGCCCCCACAGATTCAAGAGGTGGCCCCCACCGTGTGGTGTGGCACTTTGTTCCATGTGGCACTTTGTTCTGAGGGGATGGATTCTAGAGGTGGCCCCCACAGATTCAAGAGGTGGCCCCCACCGTGTGGTGTGGCACTTTGTTCCGTGTGGCACTTAGTTCCATACAGGATAACAGGTCAGGATTCCCGTAATGTGATAACCAAGAGTCAAGTATTAATATAACAGGGGTACATAACAAGCATAACAGGAGTCAGGTAACCAATCTTGTCAAGAGGTTGATATTAGTCTGGTGGCAAGTCATGTCATAACAAGGGGTCTTGCCAGGTAGTAGCATGCCAGGTGATATACATGTGTTAAATGGTATCATGTGATGACAAGTAGTATAAACAGGAGACAGGCATTAGCATGTAGTAAAGCAGTAGCTGAGCACAACCAAGCGGAGCTGAGCAAGCTGGAATACAGACAGCAAACAGGATTTATCCCTGGAGCGTCTGACAAGGTTACCGGAACAACTCGGCTTGAAGTGCGAGTAGGAAATCCGGCAGCATCCCGCCTAGACGATTCTAGAGGTAAAGCGCTGAACGCTGGTCATGATAACCAGGCGAAGCCGAAAGACCTGACGGTCCCATCACTTCCCTTTCGGGACAGTGAGTGACCGGAGGCTGAATACCGAGAGACCTGCCGGCCCCAATCACCTCTCTTTCGAGATAGTGAGTGACCGGAGGCTGAACTGAGAAACCTGTCGGTCCCAATCACTTCTCTTTCGAGATAGTGAGTGACCGGAGGCTGAACTGAGAAACCTGTCGGTCCCAATCACTTCTCTTTCGAGATAGTGAGTGACCGGAGGTTGAAGGGTCCGAGAGTACCTGCAATGTTAGTACCACATGAAATAGGAAAGCCAAGAATAAAGCGAGATCACTCGCATAATCAATGAAAATAGGAAGTCAAGAGGATAGCGAGAACACTCGCCTAAAACACCGGAAAGCCGAAAAGTCAGGAATCCATGGAACTCGCGCACGCGCCAATAATATAATATAATATAAATATTGGGAGAGAAGAGACACAGGGAGACGCAGGCTTGGGAAGTGAAACGCGGGGGTCGCAGACGCGGGAGTCGCGTCGCAGGAATAACAGACGTGGGAAAGAGCAGACGCGAGGATCGCGTTGCGGAAAGCACCAGACGCGGGAATCACGGACGCGGGGATCGCGTCGCGAGAATGGCAGACGCGGGATAGCAGACGCGGGATTCGCGTCGCATAGATGCCTCAAACGCGAGGTCTGCGTTCAAGTGCGGACGCGAGGGAAACGCGGACGCGGACGTGGGTTCTGCGTCGCGTCAATACAGAAACGCGCGGAGCGCGTTAAGGAATAGCCTAGACGCGGGGGTGAGATCCGCGTTAGGAAAGTCTTAGCGAGGAAAATCACCGCCGACAAGATTCATTGCTGTGCTCGACGAAGGGAAGTTCGGCCCCAATCCAAAAGGAGGGTACCGGCCCTAAGTCTTGCCAACGGAGAGGAACACGGCCCCAATCCAAAAGGAGGGTACCGGCCCTAAGTCTTGCCAACGGAGAGGAACACGGCCCCAATCCAAAAGGAGTGGCGGTTCTCACAAAGTGATGGAAGGAGGTTGAAGGTGGTGAAGTTTGGTGAAGAAGTTGTGGAGAAGATGGAGTTTGGGTAAACAAAGGAAGCAAAAGAAGGAGCTCTCTCTCTTGGTGGCTTCTCGGTTGGCTGCAGGAAGCAAGGAAGAAGAAGGAGAAGTAAAATGAAGAGAAAGAGAAGGAGAGGGGGTATTTATAGGAGTTGGATTAAGAAGGTGATGCAAATAAATAAAGGTGAGGGGTTATTTGCAAGATTGAGGGGGATTTGATATCTCTTGGCCACATGGCCGGTTGTGATGATGAGAGGGGTTGGAATATCAAGGAGGAGACTTTTTGGAAGAGAGGCATTTAATGAGGAGAGAGAAGGGGGATAAAATAATGATGGTGCACATAAAAACACAAAAGAACAAGGAAGGGGATTCTTGCGTTTCCCACATTGAAACGCAGCCCTCTCTCTCTCTTGACCAGCAATGATGATGAGAGGGGAGTGGGGTGTCTTGGAAATGATGTTTTGGAAGGGGAGAATTAATGAAGAGAGAGAAAAAGGATATCATAATGATGTTGCATACTATATAAGACAAAAGAGGCAAGGATGAAACTTGCGTTTCTTCCCACACAAAACGCAGCCCTCACCTGCGTTTGGGCAAAATGGTTTAAACGCGGGGATTAGGCCGCGTTTAGGGAAAGATGCCAAAGCTGCGTTTGACAGAGGAGAGAGAAAGTCATGATAATTGATGGGATTTGATCTGAAGTGCATTAAATGCGGAATGGGGAGGATCTTCACAATAAATGCGGAATCCAGGTTGGTGAGATCCGCGTTTGAGGAAGAAGAGAGAGAGTGGGAAAAGACAGAGTGGAATATACGGGACAATCTCCTCGGTAACTGGGAAAACACCGGAAGGGCCCAAAAATAAAGTAATCCGGAAAGCTTCCCAAAAATCCTTAAAAATCATAAATATTATAAAATGATTTTTGGTGAAATTGGTTTTAAAGATTCAAACTCATTTTCAAGATAAAAATCATAAGGTAAACTGTCAATCTCGGTATACACCGGATTGGCCGGATTTTGATAAAATCTGATAAATTCCAGAAAAAGTATTTAGATAGAAAATATGATTTTAAGAAATAATGTCTAAAGGCACTTTTAGAAATTCTAAACCGTTTGTAAATTAAAATTCCGGGAATCGGTCAACGGTACTGGCCGACACCGGTTTTGAAGAATTTCAACATAATTCAGGAAAATTCCAGAAAATCATAGAAAATCTACAATATTGGAAAACGATGTTTAAAACTAAAATCGGTCAAATCGGAACACCAGAATATCCAAATCGAGCAATACTCTAGGATCGGGCCCTCGGTTCAGACTAGGGCTGACTCCGAGTCCACAAACCAAAATCCAAGACAAAATAATCATATAGAAAATTCATAATACAAAACGAATACAAGAAGTAAATCGAAAAATACGGTCGAGAAATCTGAATACGCTTCTAAGTACGTATTCTGGGAGCGGGGTGTTACACTTAGAGTCACATGGGAGATTCCTCATCGGGACTATTCATAGGTATTTTAATGATTTATTTCTGTTATCTTATTTGTCCCTTTTTTTCACATCTGTTATGATCGCTAACCTTTTCTGCAGGTATTTTTGTACTTATCATGCTGGAAACATGTGTATATGGAAGTTATATCTTGTACTGAGGCTTAACGTACTCGTGAGTGTGTTTTCACCTCGCGTATGTATGTCGCCATAACGTCCCCGTATCCTTGGGTGGAGAAAACTCCCACCTGCGTGGAGAGATTTCAAGAACTACCTGAAGCACAAGCGAAAAGAGTTAAAGTTGGAAGATCTCATTGTGAGGCTTCGAATCGAGGAGGACAACCACAAGTCCGAGAAAAGGAGCAGCAAGAACTCCTACGAAGCAAAAGCAAATGTGATCGAGGACTCAAAGGGGAAAGCGTCTACTTCCAAAGGCTTAAAGCGGAAGAAGACTTCCCAGGGGTACAAAGGCAAGGTCCAAGAAGGCAAGAACATGCGCTTCAAGGGAACCTGCTACATCTGCAACAAAGAGGGGAATAAGGCGAATGAATGTCGCAGCCGTCTCAAAAAGAACAAGAAAAGTCACCCACAGGAAAACTTGACCGACCATGAGTCTCCAAGCCTTTCAGCTGTGGTGTCAGAAGTAAATCTGACAACCAACAATAAGGATTGGTGGGTAGACATTGGGGCTACTCGGCACAATCTGCTCTGAGAAATTATTATTCTCTGAATATCAAATACTGGAGCAACATGAGCAACTATTCATGGGAAATTCAGCCGTCTCAAAGGTTGAAGGAAAAAGGCAAGGTCATCCTGAAGTGGACATCGGGGAAAGAGCTTACTCTTAACGATGTGCTTCATGTTCCAGGCATCCGCAAGAATTTGATCTCCGGATCAATACTTAGTAAGAAAGGGTTTAGAATGGTTTTTGAATCCGATAAATTTGTACTTACTAAGGGAGGGATGTATGTGAGAAAGGGTTATCTTATTGATGGACTTTTTAAAGCCAATGTTGCAGTGGTAGATAAAAAGTCTGTGTATTTGTACCGAAGCTTATAACTAAAAGAAATTCTTCTGTTTATTTGCTTGAGTCTCCTATTTTGTGGCATGCTAGATTAGGGCATGTAATTACAAGTCTTTGAAGAACTTGTCTAATCTGGGATATATTCCTAAACTCAACTTGGAAGAAATTCGCAAGTGTGAGATTTATGTTGAGGCCAAGTTGGCGAAAAATTCATTTCACTCAATTGATCGAAATACAGAACCTTTAGGGTTAATTCATAGCGATATGTGTGACTTGAAATTTATGCCAACATGAGGCGGTAAAAAGTATTTCATTACTTTTATCGATGACTGTACAAGATACTGTTATGTGTATCTTTTAAACAGTAAAGATGAGGCAATAAATATGTTTATAACATTTAAAGCCGAAGTTGAGAATCAACTCAACAAGAAAATCAAGATTCTAAAATCCGATAGAGGCGGAGAATATGAATCAAATGATTTTAGTGAGTTATGTGCTAGTTTTGGTATAATACATCAAACTACAGCACCATACACTCCTCAGCAGAATGGAATTGCTGAACGGAAGAACAGAACTTTGAAGGAGATGGTTAATTCCATGCTCGTAAGTTCTGGAGCTCCGCAGAACTTGTGGGGGGAAGCTCTATTAACTGTAAATTATATTCTAAATAGAGTACCCCACAAGAAACTTGGTCTTATACCATTCGAGTTATGGCATGGAAAGACACCTTCCTACCATTACCTCAAAATGTGGGGGTGCCTAGCAAAGGTGCTAGCACTATTACCTAAAAAGACTAAGTTGGGACCAAAAACTATAGACTGCATATTCATAGGCTATGCCTTGAATAGTAGTGCCTACAGATTTCTGGTTCATAAATCAGAAATACCAGATATTCATGTAAACATGATTATCGAATCTCGAGATGCTGTGTTCTTTGAAGACATCTTTCCGTACAAACGGGAAGCAGATAAGACTTCTGGGAAAAGAACACACGAGATGGCGTTCAGGGACGAAAGCCCCGAGGAACCAATTGTTAATGCGGAAACTGAACCAAGAAGAAGTCAGAGATCTAGAATCTCAAAATCTTTTGGTCCAGATTTCATAGCATACGCTATTGAGAGCGAGCCTCAAACATTTAAGAGGCTATGTCAACCCCAGAAGCACAAATGTGGAAAGAAGCTATAAATAGCGAAATAGAATCCATACTAAGTAATCATACTTGGGAATTGGTAAACTTGCCTCCTGGCAGTAAACCAATTGGGTGTAAGTGGATTTTCAAAAGAAAATTAAAACCCGATGGATCTATCGATAAGTATAAGGCTAGATTAGTAGCAAGGGTTATCGACAAATAGAAGGACTTGACTACTTCGATACTTATTCACCAGTAACAAGAATAACGTCCATTCGGATGTTAATTGCAATTGCAGTATTACACAACTTAGATATCCATCAAATGGATGTTAAGACTGCATTCTTAAATGGTGAATTAAGTGAAGAGATGTACATTGCAAGATTCTTTTATGAAGCCGGAATTGCATTTAATGTCGCTTCGCTTCCCTCTTTCTTGCAAATGGTATTTGCTATTGGTAAGTTTGGACCAACTTTGCAACCTCCAACGCCATATGAGTTGAGTGAGACATTTCTTCAAAGAGAAGTGATGGAGACAAATACAACTCTAAATACATTCAAAGAGACTTGTGGTATTTGTGGGTGCACTCTTATGACCGACGCTTGGTCGGATCGAAAGGGTAGAAGTTTAATGAATATTGTTGCTCATTGTCCAGCCGGGATGGCCTTCTTGCTATCCCAAGATGCTTCCTCTGATAAACATGATGGAAACTACATTTATAAGTTTTTGGAGAAGGGGATCAATTATGTGGGTGTTGACAATGTGGTGCAAATTGTCACCGACAATGCATCAAACAATATGGCGGCGGCAAACACACTAGCTTTGACACACCCAAACATCTTTTGGACATGTTGTGCGGCACACACCATCAATTTGATGCTCGCCGATATTGGAAAGATAAAGAATATTCGAAGTGCCATCATGATGGGAAGGTCAGTGTCGGTTTACATATATAGCCACACCAAGTCTCTTGACTTAATGAGGAAAGCTACTGGTGGAGAGATTGTTAGACCCAGAACTACTAGGTTTGCTACCGCATTCTTATCTTTGTCATCCATACGGGAAAAGAAGAAGGAGTTGCAACATATGTTCATTTCTGATGCATGGATGGATTGCGCTCTTTTCAAAACAGATGCGGGTAGAAAGGTATATTTTATCAGTCAGTAACTCCATATATGATATTTAAATATTCTGATGTTTGTTTGAATTTGTATAGATTGCGGAAATAATTGCAAGCAATAAATTTTGGGACAATACAAATCTTGCACTTAAGGTCTTCACGCCGTTGGTGAAAGTTCTACGAAGAGTTGATGGGGACAAGGTGCCATCCATGGGTTTCCTCTATGGTGATTTGGAGGCTGCTAAAATAGAAATTAAAGCTTCTCTTGATGATGAGAAGAAATGTCTTCCTATATGGATGATTATTGATAAAAGATGGAATGAAAAGCTTAAGAGTCCTTTGCATAGAGCCGGATACTTCTTAAATCCGTACTTTTTTTATGAAAAGAAAGAGGAGATTGAAAAGGATGGTAGCTTTATGAGTGGCTTCGTTGAAGTCATGCATAGATTTTATCCAGATAATGATGAGATTATTGAGAAGATTGGACAACAATTGCCCATGTATCAATTGAAGCAAGGAACATTTGGTAAGAACTTTGCGCTGCAAGGAGCTAAAAAAATTATTAATCCAGGTAAAATTTTCATTTTAAGAATATATTATATATAAACAATCAAAGTTAGCAAGCAATTAACTATTTCTAAATTATTTAATGCTAGCTCAATGGTGGTCATTCTATGGAACTGATGCTCCCGAATTGAGAACTATGGCAATGAGGATTTTGAGCTTGACAACTAGCTCTTCCGGTTGTGAACGGAATTGGAGCACATTTGAGATGGTAGTACTCGTACAATTACATGAACAAATATTTGTTTTTTTAAATTGCTTTCTTATTTCTTTGTGTGTTCATCTCTTATGTAGGTTCATACGAAGAAGAGAAATAGACTAAGTCCTAAGAAGCTGCATGACTTAGTCTATGTTAAGTTTAATGTTAGACTCAAGAACAAAATTTCTATCCCAAATAGAGATCCATTGGTCGCCTACAATGAAGAAGAAAAGATCACTGAATGGTTGGTACCCGACAAGGGGAATGATGAGGCTAGTGATGATGAAGTTTTTCCGGGAGAGCAACTAACTTTTAGGCAAGTGGCGATTGCTATGGGAGCTAATTTGAAGAGGAGGAAAAGTGGAAGAGTGAAGATGTCCAAGAGCATTAAACTTTCTAAAGGGAAGGCATCTTCATCTCCAAGAAGAGGCCGTCAATGGAAGAGGAAGAGGAAGAGGAGGAAGAGGTGGATTCGCATCGGATTCATCATTTGATAATGAACCAACAATTCCTTTGGATGATGTCGATGTGTCCGAGTCCGAGTAGAAATGTAGAACATGAACAATGTTGCATTATTTTAGTATTATATTGTTCTTTAAAGACATGTTAGATTTTTGTAACTTTTAAACTTTAGTATGCTTGCTTGCTTGGTTACTTATTCGGATAATTAATTTTTTTGCTCGGGAAATCATTTTATTTTATTTCATGTTCATTGCGGTATTTCAAAGATGTTTTTATATGATATTTGGATGATATTAACTTATTTCTTTTAATGATGCTCTTACATGTATTGACTATTGATTTTATTTTTGTGTTTTGAAGGTTGAGCATGTGGTTGATTTATCTTTTGAAGAGGAGATTCTACAAATACATTTGAGGAGCTTCTACAAAGGTCAGTATCCCTTATGAGTTATGACTTATGAGTTATGAGTTTATGATCCTAAACTTGTATTATGTAGTTTCATATGATTTATGTAGGAAATTACATGTATATTCTTCACCCGATATGACTTCCGATATGACGACCGGTATTTAGTACCATATCGCGATATATCACCCGGTATCCGGTATCCGTATATAATTTTGCCGACCGATATATCGCCGGTATCCGATATTTAAAACATTGCCTGTGGGTGCCATAGACTATCTGGAATTTTCTGAATGCTGACCAACAATGCTCCTCAATTCCTGTTTCTTTGGTAGGAATATATATTCTTCTTGTCATGGGTGTGTTCCTTTTGGTCAAAGACTAGAAATCTCCATTCTATCTTTTCATGTACATCGACCATTTTGGAGTGAATGACACAAATATAATTCCTTTTCACATCAGACTGCATATTCATGCTTTGTTGTCACTTTTATCGCATTAGATACTCATACGCTGCAGCAAATGGCCCTCATCTATGCTGAGTTTTTTTTTTACAACAAAAAGCACATACAAACTTTTATAATGAGTTGTATTGATGTTAACGAGGATACAAATAAGTGAAAAATAAAAGAGAGAGTTAATCCATATCTTGAAAGAAAAGAGGCTAATCCCATTTTTCAAATTACGAACTTCTATTTTATTCATATTCATAGTAATATCTAAATAGACGTGACAAAGCTTGACCTTCGCTATAATACTATACCAAAGAAAGTAGGAGATGTGTACATAAACATATACATGTTATATATAAAATACATGTGGCTAGTGCAACATAATACCAAGTGTAAAGGAAGATCCCTTCATTTTCATCTTCATCTACTTTTTCCACCCTTATTTTACTTCTTATTTAGCTAATTAGATAACTTGCAGTACTTAATCCGACAATTCTAGTATTTTTTTTTCTTTCAAATTTCGGCTTCAATAATACCTTCTCCCATATCTGATCCCTATCCCGATCCTAACTTGTCCACTCTGTGCCGTTGGAGGCATAGGTGGTGGAGGTTGAGAATCATCAAATTCACTGAAGTCGATCTTATTTGTATCCCTCGACTGTTGGCCGCTTCCAATCCGTACGCCGCCAGGACGCATTGGGACATCATTCAGTTTGGACAAGTTAAACCTAAATTTGACTTCATTTCCTTGTTCATTGCTTTGGTTATTACTTCCAATTTCAATGCCACTATAGCCTGGATGCGATTACGTTCTTGATCCTGTCCAACACCTCCTTGACTCCGTCCGCCTCATGCCCTCCACCACCATATCCTCCATCCCATGCAGGTGGTAATGCTGGTGGTGCGGCTTGACCTCCTCCTCCCCATCCTCCACCGCCATATCCACCACCATATGCACCACCACCATATCCTCCTCCCCATACTCCAACGCCCATTGGAAGTTGGCCTCTTCCCCACCAACCGCCTCCACCACCCCATCCACCGCTAGTTTGTACCCCCCACCCCCCAGCATACCCGCCTCCCCCTCCCCCATAACCTCCTGGAGCTAGCATGCCTCCACCTCCACCTCGTGGCACTAAGGCTCCAGTGCCTGGTCTCCTCCCCAGTTTCCGTATTCATCACACTGATAATAATAGTCAAACCAATAGAAATAATATCGGTTCATCATTATATACTAAAAGTGCATGTTAGGGCACACTCTAAATTCGAAGCAAAGTATATTATAAAGCATTATTTTTTTTTTTTTTTTTTTTGTATAAATTTTCCTAATGGGTAATAATTACTATTTAATATAATCTGTATATCAGAAGAAAATAGGAATCTATTGCAGTTTGGGGCCATGAACATGAGTGTATTTTGTGTGTGTGTGTGTGTGTGTGAGAGAGAGAGAGAGAGAGAGAGAGACTCACCATTTTCCTACCAGAGGTTGAGTTCTCTCACTGGGGAAGGATTGTTGGGAGGCAGTTGGTTGGACCAAGCAGTTGATTTATACAAGCTTCAGGTCCCGCAAGAGAACATAGAATAACTACCATGAACAGGGGAAAACTAGGATATTTCATTTGGGAACCAAGAATGCACCTTTACACGCACTTAGGGTATTCTTTGTTCTTGGTAGTTTTATGGTTTACACGTAATGCTTTAAACTTTTTCACTGTTGAACTACATACCACAAGGAAAAAGTTGAGATAGTTATGTACAGTGACATTTTTTCCATTTCAACATATTTCATCCTTACCAAATCCAGTATCATGTTCTATAACATATGTAGATAAAGGCATGATTGTTGCTGTCCTCTCCTTATAAGCTACAAGTTCATGCTCCCTACTTTTTATTAGATACAAGGGGGGATCTTTTGGGAATGGCATGGAGGGACAGATAGAGGTTTTACACAAATAACCTTGAAGTATTGTAATCATTGTATTATTATTTTTATTTCGTTAATAATGGACACACTCCCACTACTGGATTGGATTAACAAAACACTTGCAGAATTGTTGGGGCTGTTACTGTTGATATATGTAGCCCACAACCCAACAATTTTAGCTTTTGGGCAATGTGGTTCACTTTCATGGTATCAAGGCACTTAGGTGTCTGATGTTGATATTGATGTGTTTGAGTAAATATTCATGCATACTTATCCAAAAAAGAAGAAAAAGAAAGTTTATTTTTTGGTGTTGTGGTCCATTTTGATATTTTAAATCAATGATTTAGATTTTGCACGTAACCTTTTCTTTTATATTCTTGAGTCAACAGAAATTATGCACTTAAAAGAGCTGAATGGAAGAAAAGGATTGTTGCACCCTAAAAATCTTGGATAAAGTCTTTATTGTTGTTGTTTTATCCTCGAGTGAACATGAACATGAAACTTTTGGTGACGAAATCTCTTAATTTATTTAAATTTCACTGAATTTAAATCACACTTATAATTACATACTTATGGTAATATATGCAAGATTTTTTGCAAATTCTTTAAATCTTGACTGTTATAATGGTCATCAATTGCCAGAAAGGCATGCAAACAGACCTTCCCATTCCTGTAATTCGTGGACCTTCTTGTGCGTTGGCACGCAGATCATTTCAAATGATTGTCTTGTCAGGAGTCTACACCTCCAGGTAGGAGAAAGAATTTATGTTCCAAGCCAATAATTCATAAAGGTACGTAGAATGTGGATTCACTTATTGGATGGCAACTCCACACATCTATTGGATGCCATTGTCACGAACTAGAAATAAAACTTTACTCTCTACCTTTTTGCACCAAGCAATGCATATGCTTATATGCACAAGCATGTTTTACAAAATTGCTTCGTACTCTTGTTTTGAAACTTATTCTTTTCTTCCCATACAGTTTTACTATTTCAACCAACACCCTGTCCATGATATTCATACATCTAAAGACAAAATTGTATAGTTGTACATAGCACATATAGCTTACCTCATTGATTTCAAAATGCCTTGCTCATTCTCCCGACGCAATGTGCAAACTTAACTCCCGACACCACCTTAGTAAGCATGTCGGCTGGATTCTCTGAAGTGTGAATCTTCAACAGTTCGATGTCACTCTCTTCTAGAATCTCCCGAACGAAATGGTACCTGACGTCGATATGCTTCGTCCGTGCATGATAGACCTGGTTCCTGTCCAAGTAGATGGCGCCCATGCTGTCACAGTTAATCTTCAGCAAATCCTGTTCCACGCCAAGTCATCTAGCAACCTTGAAGTCAGATCGCCTCCTTCATGGCCTCTGTCATAACCATATACTCAGCCTCTGTGGTCGATAAAGCGACGGTAGACTGCAGTGTGGAGCGCCAACTCACCGGTGCCTGAGAGAATGTGAAGACATATTCCGTTGTCGACCGGCGCTTGTCAAGGTCACTGCATAGTCTGAATCAACATACCCTATGCACTCTTGCTTTCCCGTGGAGTCCTTCTCAAACACTAAACCTACATCAATTGTTCCTTTGATGTACCTCAAGATCCACTTCACAGCTTCCCAATGACTCTGTCCCGAATCATGCGTATATCTGCTCACCATAGAGACGGCCTGTGATAGATCTTGTTTTGTACACACCATAGCGTACATCAAGCTACCTACTGCACTGGCATATGGAACATGGGACATATATTCACGCTTTTGAACACTCTTCGGAGACATCTTTGCAGACAATTTGAAGTGAGGAGCTATAGGTGTACTTACAGATTTTGTATCCTTACTGATATTGAACCTCTGTAGTACCTTCTCCAAATAGCCCTTCTGAGTCAAACTCACCCTGCCAACTCTCCGGTCTCTAGTGATCTCCATGCCCAACACCTTCCTAGCTTCGCCAAGGTCCTTCATCTCAAACTCTGACGATAGATCCCTCTTCAGAGCATCAATAGCTGATCTCGTCCTTGAAGCAATCAACATATCATCTACATAAAGGAGTAGATAAATATAATCACCTGATGGTAGCTTGTTGTAGTACACACATGGGTCATAGTGGCTACGTGTGTACTTCTTCCTTCTGATGAAGCTATCAAATCGCTTGTACCACTGTCTAGGAGACTGCTTCAATCCGTACAGCGACTTCTTCAGCTTGCATACTAATTCTTCCTTCCCTGCAGTCTTGAAACCTGTAGGCTGAGTCATGTAGATCTCCTCCTCTAGATCGCCGTGGAGAAAGGCGGTCTTCACATGGAGTTGGTCATGGTTCAACTCATACTGCGCAACAAAGGCCAAAAGAATACGAATTGACGAATGTTTAACCACAGGAGAGAATACCTCATTGTAGTCAATTCCTTTTCTCTGAGCATAGTCTTTAGCCACCAACCGAGCCTTGTAGCGCACCGCATCTTCTTGGAGAGATCCTAGCTTCTTAGCATACACCCACTTGCAACCTATGGCCTTCTTCCCTTTGGGCAACTTGGTGAGTTCCCATGTGTCGTTCTTGTAGAGAGATTGCATCTCTTCATTCATGGCCTCTTTCCACATCCTCGCTTCCGAACTGATCTCAGCTTCTCTGAAGGTAGATGGAATAGCCTCCTCAACGACTGGAAGTGCATACGCTACGACCATATCCGTAATGAGCCAACCTGGTCTCCTAGTGTTCCTCCTTGGTCTTTCAACTGCAGTAGGATCAGGAACATTACCCATGACCTGTTCTTGACCCTGTTCAACATCTTCAGCACCTTCTTCAACTGTTCGATCACTGTCCTGTGTCACCTCGGGAATGATCCGAAGTGATGCTGATTTCTCTAGAGATGGTGGATCTGCATCAATCTCCACCTGCTGCGATAGCTCCTTAATCTGTTGGTCTCCACCTGCTGAGAGACCGTAGGCTTCATCAAAGAAGCCTCATCGAACATGACATCCCTGCTGAGTATGAACTTATTGTCCGTTTGATCCCAAATCTTGAACCCCTTGATTCCTTACTTGAAACCAACGAACACCCCTTCTTTGCCATTGGGTCCAATTTGTCTTCTCTGACATGGTAGTAGGTTAGACATCCGAAGACCCATAGCAAATCATAGTCACCAGTAGCTTTTTCTGACCAAGCTTCAAGAGGAGTCTTCCCTCTATTGCAGACGACGGCAACCTATTCACGAGATGGCATGCATACGCCAAAGCTTCAGCCTAAAACTTCTTTGACAGTCCTACATTGGATAACATACACCGGACCTTCTCTAGCAAAGTCCGGTTCATCCTCTCAGCCACCCCATTTTGTTGCGGAGTCTCTCGTACCATGAAGTGTCTCTCTATGCCCTCATCAAGCATAGCTGTAGGAAAGGATCCGATTTGTACTCTCCTCCATTGTCAGAACGGAGGACCTTGATCTTTCTTCCCGTGCTTCTCTCCAGATTCGCCTTCCACTTCACGAACAGTTCTAGGACTTCTCCTTTGTGTCGCATGGTATACACCCAATAGCGCCTAGAAAAATCGTCAATGAACGACACAGAATAATGGTTACCTCCAATCGATGCACTCTTGGTAGGTCCCCAGACATCCGTGTAAACATAGTCAAGAATACCCTCCGTGCAGTGTGAAGCTGTGCCAAACTTCACCTTGTCTTCTTGCCGATGATGCAATGCTCACAGAAATCCATCTTGCAGGTTTCGGCACCCTTCAGCAACCCTTGGCTCGCAAGAGCTTGCATTGACTTCTCTCCTGCATGTCCCAGCCTCATGTGCCACAGCCGGGTTGAATCTCTTTGGACTGGTAGAAGCCGCCACTTGTCCTGTCACCGTACTACCCTTCAAGTAGTATAGGTTGTTCCGGCGATCGGCCTTCAACACCACCATCGAACCTTTGACATTCTAAGGACTCCTTTCTTAATAGACACCCAAGGCCCAATGACTCCAAAGCTCCTACGGAAATCAGGTTCCTCTTCAACTGAGGTACATACCTCACTTCTTTCAGCTCCCTCACCATCCCATCAAACATTCTGATTGGAATAGTACCAACACCCTCCATGATGCACGGATGATCGTCGCCCATGACGACGAACACCCTCCAGCTTCTCAAAACTGGTAAACCAGTCCCGATTAGGGCATACATGGTATGTTGAACCTGTATCCAAGATCCACTCGTTTTCACCTGAGTAGCCTATGATGGGAGTTGTAACTGAAAAAGAGAACACTGACGAATCTGAGTCTGATCCATCTGCCTGTTATTTACTGCTAGGAGTGTTAACCACCTTTGCGAGATTTGCCTCAGACTTTGATTCTTTCTTCTTTCCCGTGAACTTCGGACAGTCCACTTTTCAGTGCCCTATCTCTCTGCAGAAAGCACACTGATTCCTTTTGAGATCCCTAAACCCTGACCTGGACTTTGATCTTCCTCTAACCTCCTTACCCTTCCTCGATGAACCCCTGCTTCTTACTTCCAGTGCCTCCGCCCATGAGCTTGACTGAGAAGGATGCCTCTCCTTTCTCCTCGTCTCATAACTTGTCAGTGCAGACGACACCTCATGGTAGTCCAACGTCTGCCTACCATTAATAAAGATCAGTGTGAATGTCTCATACTCCTCCTCCGAGAGTGAGTTCAGGAAGATGATCGCCTTGTCCTCCTCTTCTACAATGACATCCACGTTCACCAAGTCTGTAAGAAGCTTCGTGTATCGGTTGATGTGCTCATTCACTTTGCTCCCTTCTTCATCTGAAATCTGTACAGCTTACTTTAAGCTGCAACCTTGACTCAACACTCTTCGTCAGGTATTTCTTCTCAAGGGTTTCCCACAGATGCTTCGCCGACGTCTCATGTTGTGCAAGATATTTTATGTCTTGCGACAAATATGAACGAATCAACCCACACGCTGACCTGTTCATCTTTGCCCACTATTCATCAGTGGTCGTGCTCCTCTTCTTCTCCAGAAGGAGAGTATCCTCGAGGTTCGATGCATTCAGGGCATTCATAATCTCACATCTCCACATCCTGAAATTATTTGTGTCATTAAACTTGACTACATCAATCCTCGGATGAGGATTCATGGTTTTAACCGAAGCAATTTCTTCTGCCATTTAGATTACTTGATCCCTATCTATGCGGAAAATCAATCAACTGGAAATAGATCACTACTTCGATAAAAATTCGATTTTTACCTTTTCCCTGAAAACCCTAGATTGAGTTTCTCACCGGATCTACTCCACCACAGATTCCACGAGCCCTCCTTGCGTTCTCCTGAGATCGACACACGATCCCACGAACACGAATAACTCTAATCTGAGATCGACAACGATCTCTACCGAATCAGATCCCGAGCCCACTGAATCTCCAGACAAATCCCAAGTGAAACCTGGGAAGCTCTGATACCACTTGTTGCGACTACGACAACAACCTGATGAGGATCCCCTGAATCTCCAAGTAAGAAGAACAATCCCAAACAGCACAAAAAAAATACCAAGAGAAAGCACACACAAATAAAGCAATCTGACGAGGTTCGGCCTCAATGCCTACGTCCCCGGGACAATCAAAAGAGAGATTAATTACTTGGAAGATTAATTACAATGTTTGCAGCCTCCCTAATCTCCAGAAAGCTCAAAAACACTTTTTTTTTTCTCAGATTAAAACCCTAGAAAATAGTCACAGCCTTTAAATACAAGCAGGTTTTCAAACCTGCAATCGCAGCCCGCACCCGCTTGTCGGTCGACCGGGCGGTCGACCGACCCCTTACACCGGTCGACCGGGCGGTCGACCGGGTGCCCAACAGAGAGTTGGGTACTTTCAGTCGGTCGACCGAGCTCCAACTCGTGCATGTTGTGCACGTCGGTCGACCGAGCACCTGCTACTGCGGGCGGTCGACCGGGCCGGTCGACCGGAACACCTGTTCTGCTGCTGTTTGGCTATTTCCTGGCTACTGCTTCCTTCGTCTTTTGTCATCGAACTTCCTCGGCGATCACTCGATGACCCCTCGACGTTCCATGTCAACTTCCTCATCAATACTTCTCTCTTTCCAACAACGCCACGGTTTCATGGCGCGATCCTCCCTGCTACGGACCACAATCAATATCTTCGCTTTCGTGATAAGACTGATAACAATAAAAATAAACCAGTAAAAATGGTATTAGTATTCAACATTCTTCATAACGATTCTATCTATGTATCAAATATGCGACATGCAACAAATGATATTCTTGTTTAAAAAAACTATGCTTTTCAAAGAAATGTTATAACTACATTTGACATATAATTCAAGCAGGAAGTATAAAAGCAAAATTTAAACTAGACGGGCCTAAAAACAAATGCAAACAGGAACAAATTTTCGTTAAATCTTTTTAATGAAACACGGGTTGATATTTTGGGAAGAGACAGAGAGGGAGGTGAGGGAGCTCACCATTTTCAGTCAGGGTAGTCTTGTGTGAGCTGTGGAGACTCTCTTGAGTGAGCTAATTAATCACACTAAGACTTATATAATAGATTAGTTGAACTAATCAATCAATCAATTAGAGAACCCGATCCAATTTAATAATAGAACCACTTTCGATGATGGAATCTTGATGTATGCATGCAAGATTCTAAACAAATTAGAGAATCCTATCCAAGCTGAGGAATCATAAGGGTCCACAAATCGTGGGAAAGGAATGAAGAACTAAGTTCAATCCAAAGATATAAAGGAATAAGCTTCACTGCAAAAGATAGTATGCCTATCGAATCATTCATTGCTCAAAAATAAATAAAATAAGATGAAGTGTTTTTTTTTTTAGATATGTACTCCCCACAAATATTTATTTAGATGTTTATCTCTTAAATCATTGATATTTCTATTACTCTTTAAATCTTTTCAATGCTAAGAACACGCCCTTATGGTTAGTTTTTAGATGGAATTTGAATAAAATTCTTGTTATACCCTATATGGTTTTAAATAATTTTAAAGCAAAGGGAAAAAAACAGAAAAGAGGGACGGCGACCCCGCCGCCGCTGCCGCCATGCAGCCTCACACACACCCACCCGTTCCTCTCTTAGGATCAATAAAAGTTTCTTTTTCATTAGTGATTTTTTTTTTTTTTTTTTTTTGAAAAGTTTCATGATGGGGGTGGCGTGGGGGTTGTTGTGGAGGGGAGGAAATAATATTCGAAATTGAATTAGAGCGTTGATTTATTTGAAGAGGGAAGATTAGTAATTTTTTTAATGATAAAAAAATAAATTATCTTTTGATTCTTAATTAGTAACAAAATGAAGGTATAATTTATTCGCATTTAGAGATTTAAAGGGGTAAATTAACAATATCAAATATTGAGAGAGATAAGTTTGAATAGATTAATTTGAGAGGGTATATATCCTTTTTTTTTTTTTTTGCGCGGACTTTAATAAAATTAGAAGTGGGTACTCATTAGGCCCATTATGCTCCTGAGTTATATGCTGGCCTTCTTGTCTTAAATGGGTTGAGTTGTGTTGTAACAATCTTTCGGCTCACAACCTTCGAAATGGGTACAGCGTAGGGGTTTGAACGGGCCTTGGCCAGCTAGTCAACCCGACGGACCCGGCCTGAGTCCCAGCCAGGCCCATGACCAGCCTGTCAACCCGTACAGACCTGGCCCGAGTCCTAGCGGGCCCACCACCATCTTCGTGGCGTGCCTGGGTTTAGCAAAGGAGGAGGCTCATGGCTCGGCCGAGTTGGGCTGTGGCCGGGCCGAAGCCGAGCCACTGCCTCTTGTCGCTCCTTCAATTAAAATGTCAAAAAATATGTGAATACTCAGGTTCAAACTGTGAACCTCTTCTTAGTGAGAAAGTGTGACGACCAACCACACTCGTACATTTGAGAATATTGTGAATAAAAAATTATTTTAACAAATCTTATCTTTTTGAATTTAAAAAAAATATAAATGGCCGGCTCAGCCTGGCCCAGTCCCGGCGGGAATGTGGGCTGGGACCAAGTCCCCAAAAGGGGCCCAAGTCCGGGCCGGGCCGCCCCGCCTGTTTTGGGTGACTGGTCCGGGCTTGGCCTGGTGGGTTCGTTACCAGGCCGTTCGCACCCGGCCTACAATAAACAGGGGAAAAAAAGGTTATGAAAGAGCTATCACTGTGATGCCCATAAAACATTTGTAACATTAACAAATACTGGGAAAAAAAAAAAAATGAAAGTGGTACAAAGCATTCAATTACAAAAGGCTTTTGGATCAATTAATATGATCGGTTCAAATATCCAACACACTATTTTGGATCACAGCAGGGCCACGGAGACGTTTTGGTGCCGGCTTAGCCTAAAGCAAAGCCCACCAATCCTTGAAGCCCACTAGTTAAAATCACAAATGTTTTGAATAAAACGAAATTTATTAGACCTCAAGGTGTCACGTGGACAAGAGTTAAACGGAAGGGTTTAGAGAGATTAACCCTGCTCCTTAACCCGCAAAACAAAAATGGTAAAACACCGATTAAAAAACGTAACCCTTTTTTACCTGCCAAACACAAAAAGAAGTATGAAAATTAGATAACTCGTGACAAAGAGTTAAGAGGAGTTAACCCCTCAAGATAGAGGGTAAACAAATCCACTTCATTTTGTACGAGAATTTGTCTCTAATGTTTATTCTATCCAAACACTTTAAGTATGCAGAAGATTGTGTTAATTTTTTTGATAACGGCCGTAGCCAGGTTAACTCTTTTTTTTTTTAATATATTTCTTATGTACCTTCTTCTTTGACAGTTTGCCAAACGAAGCCTAAAAGAATTGGTCTTTTAAACCGTATTGTAAAAGTCTTGAATTTAAAAAATTTTTAGAGCTCTAAATTTCGATTCTGCTAGAATTCATGCTCCCTTTGGATGAGCAGTGAGTATGCAGGAAGGCACATTGGAAAAAGGAAGACACCTACCCCACGTTTTGTGGAGGACGTCACTTGGAATAATTTCTTGATAGCATACCCTCCTCGTTGTGTCCTACAGCTTGTGGAAGTGGAACATATCTTTCGGTGAATGATTGGCAAACTAAAGGTGGGATTTCCCACCACAATTTCTTATTTTTTAAAGTAAACACTGAACTCTTTAGACCCCTACATTTTATTAGTAAGTTATCATGTGAAAAAAAGCCATAAAATCCTCTGGAGCTATATAGTTTCAGTGCGCACGCAGGTGCGGGAGAAAATTAGATATAAAAATATATCCGAATAAAAAAGCTAAATGCAAAAGAACAATGGAGCCTCCCTAATACAAAACACATGTAGATCCTATAACAAAAGTCAGGCTAAACCTAATAACCAAAAATCAGGGCTTTGAAATGCCACTGGTCACATATCGGCTGAGTCGCTGTCGTCTCCCCTACACTGTGTCTCCTCAGAGTGGCTGTCAGAGATCTCACCTATTTTTGTCTAATTCAGAGCCTGCATCACCATCTCCTAAGATGTGTCTGAAAGGAAATTGAATCAATAAGAAATTAAAATAAAGTAGACATAAAATTTCTGATCTGATGATCTGACCAAGTCATTAAAATTTTTATTATTTCATTCTCTCCAAATCTCTTAAAAAGAAGTCACCGTCGATAAATCTCATAGTACCATGTTGCGTTTATTAATAGATATGTATCTCCAAAAAGACCAAAGAAGGTTCATAGTTGGAGGTAGGTGTGAGAGATGCAGGCATTGCGTCGACCGGACTCAAATATGAACATTAAAAGGGCAGCTAAGAAAAAGATGATTGATAGTTTTTCATCCGCCACACAGATAACATAAACATTACGCCCCTGCCAACTCCTTTTCATAAGATTATCTAACGTAAGGAACTCTTAATAACTAGTTAAAGGAACACACTGATTTTTAGTGGGTCTTACCGTTCAAGATGACCTCGCAGCCCCCATCTTTCAACCTATAGTAAACATTCCTAACTGTGAAAGTTGTTTAGAGTCCCATTCCCCTAAAAAAAAAATTTCTTTGTTATAAAGTTGTGAATTGAACTTTATTGGTGATGGCACTGTTGACTTGATTTGAAATCAAATATGCATAAACTTTGTAATCAATAATTGAATCTGGCTTTTCACAAGTAACTCTCACTTCTTTACCAGTAAGTCAGACCTTACTGTTAATGTAATTTGAAGAAAAGGAGAGAAACGAAAACGAAAAAGATAATACGACTACTTAATTAATCTAGAGAAGCTAGGTTAGATTGGGTTGGCAAGATCCAAGCACGAGTTAGCCTGCATTGGATTTGGATCAGGGAATATTGGAACGTTGCAGATGCCACGGAGATCAGATGCAAAAGAAGACAATGGTTGACCTCCAACAAGGCCCCATTTTGTGGGAGCTAAAGGCTACCCATTTCATTTGTAACCACCCAATGTGCGTGCACAAAATCAAAAAACTCTTTTTAGTGCTTTTGCACTGCATCCTCTATGGCCTGCTCTCTGTCTTGCAAACTTTTACAAGTGTGGTCTAAAGCCCCACTTGCATTTGTCCACTTCCAGTAACCTTTCCATGTAAAAAAGTTTAATTCGAAGGATCACATGCTTTTAGCACGCAGTGCAAATTTAGTTTGAAAAATCAACTGACAGAAAAGATTTAGGCCCACAATCTTCTACGAGGAAAGAAAGTATTATATCATTTGAGCTATGCTTGACTAACGTCCTAAAATGAATTTCAATGGATAGCCTTGGTATATGCTTTGCTGCAACCAAAGCACAACTATATATAATACCAGCATGAAACTTTGATATCATCTATTTGGCACCACCACAGCTAAGACACTGGGGAATTAATCGAGACTCACAAGGGACCATCCTGACATCAAGAAAGAAGTAAATCAATAAAACTGTATATAGATAAGGTTCACATTTCTATATTTGGCCTGCATATGTCCATGGCCAGCTAAATTGTAGTGACAATTAGGGTGCATATTTCTTGGGGCCTATTTGGTTTGCCGCATGTGGAAGGAAAAAATAGATGAGAAATGAGAAAGAAAAGATGAGAAAAAAATATGAAAATAAGATTTGTGCAAGTAAATTTTTCAGTGTTTGATTGTAACGTGAAAGTGTAAGTTAAAAAATATATTGTGTTTTCTGATTTTTGATTAGTAATGTGAAAATAGAAGTGAAAAAGTTGACCGCAAAATAATATTAAAATAAATATTAATTATGAAGTTTTTTGCATTATAATTAAAGTATAAGTAGGTTACATGTTCATAAAATCAACTGTTTTGAGTTTCAACTCATTACAAATGAGATTTACGTGACCACAAAACTAACTGTAACACCATGCAAGCGGGAAAATGATAATATTAAAGAGATGTGTGAAAGAGAGAAAGGAAATAGAGTTTTCTTTTCCCACTTCCGCCCCAAATCAAACACGCCAAATTTCAAATTTGTGGCTTAAAACAAAAATAGAGATCATAGGATCAATCAATCTAAACTCGTGCTTCCATCCAAAGTTCCCGTTCCAACCAACGAACTCTCCCGAATATTTCAAGGACATGCCTAAACTTAGCAGAAGAAAGAGGAGAGGAGGAGATTCTCAGAGAAATCACGGCCGCAAGCTCTTTCTATTTATGTCACATTGATCTATCCCCGCTTAAAAGCAACCCCCATCCTCCTCTCTCTCTCTCTCTCTCACCACCACCACCACCACCATTACAGCAAGCTCTCCAGAGATGGCCATCGCTGTTCATCTGATTGTCTTCGCGTTGGGATTAGCATCCATCTTGGTTTCTTCTAGTGCTGCAGCTGGTAATTAACAACAAGAACTCATCATCATCATCAATCTTCTTCTTCTTCTTCTTCTCGTTGTTATGCAATAGATTTTTAGTTGTTTCTGTTCTTTTGAACAGGAGCGAGCCAAGATGTCGTTGTGTTTGGGTACGGCAAGGGCCCGAACGGGCCTGATCACTGGAGCAGCCTGAACCCAGACTGGAAATCTTGCAACAGTGGAAAAGCCCAATCTCCGATCGATATTCACAAAGACAAAGCAACATATACAGAGTCATTATCGCCTCTGACGAGAGATTATGTCGATGCAAACGCTACTCTCATCAACAATGGCTTCAACGTCGAGGTCTGTTTGCTGATCAAATCCCCCTAGGGGAAAACATATGAAATGTATCTAACTTTTGCGCGCTGACATTTCTGATTTTGCAGCTGAGATATGAAGAAGGCGTTGGCACTGTGTTGGTCGATGGGAAGAACTACTCCCTGCAGCAATTGCACTGGCACACACCATCAGAGCACACCATTGACGGGGAAAGGTGCAGCTTCTGCTAGCTGTCTCAGTTTTCCCCTTGTTGGTACATGAAAAATACTTGTTGCTAACAAGTTGGTGAATTTTTACGAACAGATACCCGGTGGAGATGCACATGGTGCACAAAGACAGCGATGGGAAGATCGTCGTGGTTGCAGTCTTGTATCAGTTGGGCCACGCCGACACATTCCTGAACCAGTTGATGGACAACTTGAGAGCCTTGGCCAAGGAGAAATGCAGCGACAAAGAAGAGTCTCACATTCCAGTTGGAGTCGTGCAAAACAAGGCCTTGAAGCGCAACACGCGCAAGTACTACAGATATGAAGGATCCCTCACCGCGCCACCCTGCACCGAGACTGTCATCTGGAGCGTCATGGGGAAGGTAATTCTTCAACTGTGCTATTCTTTAAAAGTTATGATGAGAGTTGAGAGTAATACTATTCTACCAAATTGGTGGATCTTAGCTAGACTCGTATGTTGTCAATAATTCGTTGAGCTACACAATCGTGTTGCAGATTAGAGAGATGTCACAAGAACAGATTACTGCTCTGCAAGCACCTCTGTCTGGAGAGTACCGTAACAACTCAAGGCCGGTGCAGCCACTGAACGGAAGGATGGTGAAGCTTCACAACTCGAGTAAGAACAGAGGCAACGACCACAAGAAGGATGACAAGGAGAAGCCGAAATCGCCATAATTCGTTCTTGGTATTGTGAGGGAAAAGAGAGTACATTGGTTGATTGAACGAGGGAAGGGGGTGCATATTAGCTCTCTTTCACTATTGTCGACTTTATTTGTGCTGTATTTAAAATTGGCTTCAGCATATATAGAAGCATGCATATGTTATATGTTGGCAGGTTGATGATATGTTGTGCTAATCTGGATCATTTCTTCTAGACTAATGTAAATTTCCATAAAATTTTTAAGTATGCAACATTGTAACTAGAGTTACTCAAGGTCCTTTGATGGGCTCTGCTAAGCCCATTTAAGTTTATGTTTTAGGCAAACACTGCTTCTGATCAATGCTCGGTGCACAAACACCAAACATGAGCCAATCTAAGGTTTATATGCAGCATTCACTATTTTTTATCCATGAATAAACTACATATTTGGGCCTTGCAATGATAGTAGGCCGAAATTGGGCCGGAATCATGTAGGCCGATATTTCCTTTTCTTTGTCGACCGACAATGAAGATGGCCCAATGACCACCATTTCTGATTTAGTTTTAAAGCCTACGTTCTGTTTTTTTTTTTAATAGATAATAGGTTCAAAATGCTCAAGTTATAGTTTAGCCTAATTCATATTATGAATGAAAGCCATAGTTTTTATTAGATAAATTAATTGTTACTCACAGTAACAATACAAAGATCATCAGGTTAATTGAAGAGGCAATATAAAAAAGCTGTACACACTCGTTATATAGCTTAAGCAAGCCGAGTTAGAACAAAACTTTAGACTTGATAGAAAGTCAATCGATCATGACCGAGGCTTGATGTCTCACATACAGTTTATTAAACGTTTAGTTTTAAAATCATATCTATAAGATTAGATTTGGCTTAGCTTAAACCCGTCGCTCTCACATACTTTTTACGATCAATTTTAATGAAAACAAACTTATCAAAACAAAAAATATAAATAACATAATTCTCACAAATAACTCATGACATTTTAAGTTTATTCACATAAATGTTTGAATATAAACAATTTAAACTTCAACTGGTTTTGAAGAGAGACGATTGACGAGTTACACTTGGATAGCGAACAGAAGCTCAACTATATTTTTCCTTTCAAAGTGAAATAGTAGTATAACAATAAAATTTTCCTTAGCAACACGTAGAAAATTGGTAGTTAGTACAATTGCATGAGAGTAACATTGTCGTACGAAAATCACTTTAGCACCTCTTGTTTTTATGGAAGAGAGAGAAGAGAGAAGAAGAAGATGTGAAGAGAGAATAAAAAAGAGGAGATATGGAAGGAAGAGATACTTGTGTTTGATCATGCAGATTTTTGAAAGAGGGAGTTGGAAGAAGAAGAAAGGAGAAAGAGAGGAGAAGATACACACCACTGCCTTCATCTACGAGCTCTAAGCGCTCTTCAGCCCAAAATCAACAAAAAATTAAAAAAATTGAAGTTTGGCTCGAAGTCAACTCAGATCTCTTCCGAGCTTATCGCCCTCTTTTCCTTGTTGCGAAACAAATACCCGAGCTCTCTCTCTCTCTCTCTCTCTCTAAAACCAAAAAAAGCTCTTAGACTGTTTTCTTAAAAAAAAAAAAAAAAAAAAAAAAATCACTTTAGGGTGATATGAATTAGATTTTTCTTTTTTAAATAAGCATTTAAGTAGTAGACTGGCGCAATGGGAACCTGGACATAAAGTCAAATCACCACAACTCTTAATAATGGAAGGAAAAAAACGCTTCTAAAGGCATGATTGCTACAATTAAAGGCGCTACAAAGCAAAGAGCCAGCAGTACAGATCAAAACTTAAACATTTTTAGAAAATTCTCAAAATTATAAGTACATGCAACCCAAAAACTACTAGTCTCGTATTCAGCTTTGACTATTGGAGGAGAAGCTTTAATTAGGGTACGCATATTGACAATTTTCATTTTAATTAAAGAGGATAAGCAATAAATTTAGGGTCAACAATCAAACACAATTAAAACAGTGGTGTGACTAATGTCCTAACAAAATAATATCAAAAGCATTCAAAGGAAACCCCTCAATTATATTTTCTTTCCCTCTTTTCTCACTAAATAATATACACTCCCAAAAAAGTTAAAAAAACAAAAAAACAAAAACAAAACTCAATCCAAAATCCGGTAAAAAATTTTACGCATCCAAAGGCCAAAGCACAAAGCAATTCCCCGCCCTCACCGCCGATCCAACGGTCCGGACCATGCCACGTGTCCGCCCTCTTTCGCCTCCAGATCCACCTCCTCGTCTCCGCCCCACGACGCCGCCCTACGCCCAGAGACAAACCTCTTCATCCCTCCGATCCCCGGCGGCTCCTCCGCCGTGGCCGCCTCCGCCGACGGAGCCCTCTGCTCCCTCGCCGTGAAATTCCTCCCGCCTTCCTCTCCCGCCTCCACCGTGGCCGCCTCCCGCCGGCCGAAGCACCGGAGAGCCGCCGCCAAACCAGCCCAGCACCCGCCTTCCCCCCCCGCCTCCTCCGTTGCCGGATATCCCCGGCGGCGATTCCGCTCCCGCTCCGACAAGACTTTCCCAAAGCAGGAAACTTTGGGCGAACCGGGATCGGAGAGCCTGACGCCCTTTCGGGGAAAGATTCTGCCGTTTTTGGGCTTTCTTGCGCTCCCCAAATACCCCGAGTGCTGAATCTTGTGGGGCAGGGCGATGATTGGGGCTTTCACCGTGGGCTTGAGGTTCCCGCTGAACCGCTGAGAGTTGGCCGGCGGGGGCGGCTGCGGGTGGTGGTGGGATTTGGGGTTGGTGGTGCCTTGGTGGAGTCTTCGCGGTCGTAGACGGCGTTGGGGTTGACGTCCAGCCAGTAGTCCAAGTTGCTGGAGATCGGGACCAGGAATGACTCCGCCGGGAGGTCCGGATCCGAGTCAGGTGATGGTGGGTGATGAGGGTGGTCTCGCATGCGACCTTGGGGTCGCCGCAGCCGCCGCAGACTAGGGAGTCGACCAGGTCGACCTGTGGCATTCTGTAAATTTTGGGAGCAACAGAAGGAAGAAGGAGAAAGATACAGGGGGAGGGAAAGGAGTTCGAGAGGGAGTTTTAAAGAGGAGTTCGTCTTTCTGCAAAGGGGTCAGCAACATTTTTGCATCTAGGTACGTTCACTTTTGTTTATTTATAACAGTAAAACATAAAGTAGGAGATTTGATATTGCATCTACTATCTGTTGCATAACTTGCTTTATGAGTTTAATTCATTAGATATAACAGGATTTTCACTACACTTATCTTTCATTTTTATGCCAAAAATATTTTAGGAGATTTCTATAGCTCGAGAGTTCTATTTGATTAGATTTATGCCGATTGGTGGATAGGAAAGAGACCCCAGTGATAGTTTTCTCCGTCTCTTTTTTGGAGAAAAATAAATAAGAGAAAGAAGAGAACATCTTTCAGTATGAGCATACTGTAACAACAACAACAACTAAGCCATTTGTCCCAAGTATTTGGGAGTAGGCTACATGACCCAAAACAGAATTATGCCGGATCGAACACATGGATCAGCTTTCTCCACTCATTCCTATCGAGCATATGTCTTCACTAAGACCTTTAGCCTCTATATTTTGCTGTATTACCTCCATTCATGTTTTCTTTGGTGTCCCTTGCGCTCTTTTAACTTGCGCTAAATTGATACGCTCTACTTGACGGACTGGCGCATCTGTAGGTCTACGTCGTACATGACCAAAACATCGTAGGCGGTTTTCTCTCATCTTCTCTTTTACAGAGGCTACACCTATCTTAGTACGAATATCCTTATTTCTCACCTTATCTCTCCGCGTGTTACCACACATCCAACGAAGCATGTGCATCTCTGCTACACTCATCTTCTAGGCATGATGTCTCTTCATAGCCTACCATTCTGTGCCATATAAAAAAGCTGGCCTTATAGCAGTCTGATAAAACTTTCCCTTCAACCATAACGGAATGTTACGATCACATAAAACTCCTATTGCGCTCTTCCATTTCAACCAGCCAGCTTGGATCCTTTAGTCGACATCACTATCGATCTCCCCATCCTTTTGGATAATAGAACTTCAGGTACTTAAAATGACTGCTCAACGGTATTTCTTGTCAATCTAGTCTCACAATACTATAATCTCGAATTCCCTGTTTCCTGAATTTACACTCAAAATACTCTGTTTTGGCCCTACTTAATCTAAAGCCTCGAAATTTTAGAATTTGTCTCCATAACTTCAATTGAGCATGAACATATCTGAATGCACAAAAATATTATTTTAATATAAAACTTTTTTCTTCGGTAAATCAATAGAAATTGTACAAGGCAGTATTAGAACACTGCATTGATCCACCATTGATTAGTGTCTTATACCAAACATAGAATTTATATCATGTATGTAATAGTTTCACAAGTAAATCTGCTAATATTGTGTAGTATACACTATACACTATACATACTGGTAATGTGAATGAATGCATTAATTTAACTTGTTATTATTCAATATGTATGGATATTCTATGGTTGGTTGGCTTTAAGACACGGACACCTGACCCGAAATCTTCTAGAATAAACTGGAACATGCATAAAAAACCAAACCACCCAAACAATTCTAGAAACGTTGCTCAAACAAGGGGATATGTTGGACACTAGCTTGTTACTTATTGAAATAAATAAATAAATAAAGTTGATCCATCACTCTTAACTTGTCACTCAATAGTCACAACGAAACACGCACGTTATATTTGAAAATTTTTAGAAAATCAACACGTACGTAAATGACCAGCTGTGGCACACTGGTCTCTCTCTCTATCTCTCTTCTCGGGTCCCCCACATTCCCATTGTTTCTTGCATATCAATCGTCATTTTTGACTGAAGTTATTGAGGGGGTCCTACAAAATCTTAAACAAATGCAAATGACAAATAGTGAGGGGCTAGCTTTGATTCAATCTGGCCAAATTGGACTTGAGTTTGCCAGTAACAGAGACAACGGCATTCAAATATTTGGACGTTGATGTTGGAATTAAGCTGACTTAAACAGGACAAAGGGGTTGGTGAGAATTGACCTTTGAGAGTAGTAGATGCAAGTGATATTACGGAGTCAAGAACACAAGGGATATGAGAGACGCAAGTGATCAGTTTGCTTGATTGAGGAGGAAGTTCTCTATCTTAAAGATTTGGTCCGTGTCT
Organism: Agave tequilana; assembly: GCA_038442645.1. Classification (NCBI taxonomy): domain Eukaryota; kingdom Viridiplantae; phylum Streptophyta; class Magnoliopsida; order Asparagales; family Asparagaceae; genus Agave; species Agave tequilana. Next base: position 143,129 of record JAVJIF010008444.1, on the reverse strand, counting down.
GTTTTATGTGCTCATTAATTGTGTCCAACAGTGACACGTCATTTTATTTAGTGACAGAGAGGAAGAACAAGGGCTGCTGAAGTGTGGGAAAAAATAGATGGTGTTCAAAAATTCTTTAGACCTGTTCAAAATAAAAATTTATCAAATTTGAGTAACGTTAGTTATTCAAATAAATAAATCTTTCATGTAAATTGTCTTGAATTTGTAACCTTCTATAATTCTACCCATCGATTTACCAAATTTTCCCATTCAACAAGAAGATAGAGCTCTTAACCATATGCAAAGCAAATAAGCAATAAAAGTCGAATATAACATATAGTCGACTAGGTCTTGATGCCCCAACAACAAACAAGTTGATTTTCCAAGCCAATTAACAAGAAAGCAGCTTCAATTGCAAGAGTAAAATTTGCATGCAGTCAGAAACGTTTAGCGTGGCGTCAACTTCATCAAACCATAATATGTTCCTTAAAGAGCTACACATTGCATATTTGTAAATCCCAAGACAACGAGGTTTGTCATTCTCTTTACTCTTGTAAATTAACTATGTTATGCACGGCCTAGCTCAATTATACCTTTTTCCTTGTACCTAAAAGGAGCCGTCGCCTTGTCATCGTGAGGTAGAAGGGGGACACCGTGTTATCAGTAATGGTAATATGATGATGATTATTATTATTATTAAGATCTTGACCTTGAAAAATATAAAGGATTAGTACTAATATCAAGTTTGTTTGAAGATTCTACAAAGGCACGCTCCTTATACTACTATTCATGCCAAATAATCTCAACTCCATATTCCAAATTCTTTTTCTATCAGCTACAAAAAGACAGTTCCTAATGTCAAATAGCACAAAAAAAAAACATAACTCATACCAGCGAGTGGAGATAAGAATTTACATCACTTTAAGAATTTTGATTTCAGGGATAATTTCAAAAAAGATATGACATGTTGCCAGGATGATGATGATGATAGACAAGCCTTTTTCTTTGAATAATTTGCTCATAAAAAAAAAATATATCAAAAGGAAGCATGTGGTGGAAAAGTCAAAGGGCACGTTGAAAAGAAGACGAGATGAAAAAGGACTTGAGCAACAAAAAAAAAAAAAAAAAAAAAAAAAAAAAAAGACAGAAATCATCCTTCTAGAAGCTCTACGAGTTTGACCACCCAATGGGACCCACATGTGCATCAAATATGAAAAGTATAAATAATCATTTTTAAGGGGCCGTTTGTTTCGAGTAAAAGTCCATAATTCGTAAATGACTTACAACCCAGTTACAACTACGGCGTTTGTTTGGACCGTAATTCGTAAAAGACTTACACAACCCAATTACCCCTCACTTGCAACCCAATTACCACTCACTTACAGCCCAGTTACAGTTAATTTTGTGGTCATGCAAATTTGTATTATTTTTTTATGTTAATATTAAATTTTTTTAATATTTAACATTTTAATATTTATTTGTAATATTAAAACTTTTTAAATCACCAAATAGTTAATTTTGTGATCAACTTTTTCACTTACGACTTACACATTACGACAACCAAACACCGTAAAGCACAATACACTTTTCCACTTACAACTTTATATTACCAACCAAACACCATAAAACTTACATGCATGTAACTCATTTACAAATGTAAAAGACTTTACCAATTACAACTTACAAATTGCGGCCAATTACGACAACCAAACAGACCCTAAGTTGAATGCTAAGATATAGGAGTTAGGCGTAGCACAAGCCTACAGTATCTTTTGATTGCAAAGCAAATAAAACACTATGATTTTTATTTACTTTTATTTTTTTCAAAAGAAAGTCAAGATTCTGTAACATGTAGAGCATCAAGTAATACACAAGGGATAGGCCTGCAAGTTGCATGTTCTCCATTTATATTTGTGTTATATTAAGTTTGAGTTAGAAGAGTATTACTCTATGCACATATTTAAGTTCGAGTTTAGAAGAGTTTTACTCTTTTCACATATTTAATTTTGTTATGGAATATAAGTTTCTCATTCAATAAGCGAAGCTATTTTTCGATATGTTTATTTGAATAAAGAGAAATTTGAGGAGATTAGACAAGAATATAAGTTGTAGCTTGAATGTCACAAATTTAGACATGACAGAATTAGCGCAATAAGAGAAAATCGTGACATGAACAAGATCACTCAAATTTAGAAAAAGCTTAGCGTGGTCTTAAAAAACAGATCTTTCCTAACCTAATCTAATCCTATTAGCACGGAGTCGGGTCACAATGGTGGAATTGAAGTTAATGGTGTCATTTAATGAGATACATGCAGTACAATTATGGTCAATGACAAAAAATGTGTGAAACAGTAGCCAAAGCCCATCATACTTGCAAAGACTTAATGTGCATTTCAATCACCAGCCACAAGAGGTTGAAGACGTTGATTTTAACAATAAAATCAAAGGGAACAGATGACAAAACTCAAAAAGTGTAACCCTCAGTTTTCTATGTACGTGTATCAATACTGTTATCTGATACTCGCTGTAATTATCCTGATAACCGAATTGAGAAATTTTCAGCTCAAGATCTTATTTTTCAATATTTTGAATTTTTCAGAATTTTCTAATTAAGAATTTTTGGAGAAGAATCTCAATTCGGGTCCGATCGGAGTCACAGGGTGACTCCGGGATTTTTAATTTACAATTGGGAATGAATTTCATGAATCTGTCTTCACAAAATATTTGAAATGACTTGTTCTATTTTTGTGAATTTTTGAGTATTTTTCTGAATTAATAAGAGTTTAATCAATGATTAAATATTGATTTAAAAAAAAAATACAATTAAAAAAAATAATATTAAAAATTAGAAACCGCATGTATAGAGTAGAGTGTAGCAGGTTTCGAACACAGATCTCTCACATATAAATTGAATGCTCTAACCACATGGCCTCTTTGGGTTTTGATGTGGGAAAGGTAATCCATTATTTAACCTTTAATCTGTTACCCTTTTATTCTCCACCAAATCAGCACATAAAACAAAACACCCTTTTGATTGCTTGCAAAAGTTTCGAAATCATGACCCCTAACATAGTGCTGAAAACAACCAACCACCACAGCCTTCAGTTTTTTTTTGTTTGAATGGGAGAACTAAATTTATTTATTCTTTGAAAGCCTCGTCCTTCTCTTCTCATGCAACACCTGCATATCCACGTCGTCCTTTTCTCCCACTTTTCCCTCCGTCTCTCTCTCACTCTGTTACGATCTCCCACGTCCTCACCCTAATCTAATATTAACTAACAAATCATATCCTAATCCTAACAAATAAACTAATCATAACTAATCTTAGATCCTATCTAAGCTAATCCTCTTCTTCTATCCCCATCTCAATGTGGGGCATCAATCTCCTGGACCCTGCCGACGACCGCTCCAACGTCGTCCTCCTCAAGTTCCTCCGCGCCCGCGACTTCAACGCCGCCAACGCGATGCTCCCTAACTTCGCCGACTGGCGGCGGGAGTTCGCCGCGGACGCCGTCGCCGACGAGGAGCTCGAGGGGGTCGTCACCTACATGCACGGACGGGACCGCGACGGCCACCCCGTCTGCTACAACGCCTACGGGTCTTCAAGGACCGGGAGATGTCCGACAGAGTTTTCAGCAACGACGAGAAGCTCGAGAGGTTTCTCCGATAGAGAGTTCAGGTGATGGAGAGGGGAGTCGGGCTGCTGCACCTCAAGCCTGGGGGTGTGAACTCCATCATCCAGGTCACTGATCTTAAAGACATGCCCAAGATAGAGCTCAGGGTCGCCTCCACCCTTATCATGGTTGCAATCCCTTGGCCGAACACAGTTTGTGTGAGTACACTCCCTCCTTCTCTTCTCTGTGTCAATAATTATAATATGTATGTTAGTTATTTATACTGAGTTGTAAACATGCATGCATGATTAAATTTGTAAGCATGTTAATGTGTAAGTGTGTTTAATGTCGATATGTGTGTAATAAGTATTTATTGTTAATGTATTAATTAAGTGGTGTGTGTTCATAAATGTTTACATGCAGGGTGCTGTCGAACTTTTAATTAATCATTTAACAGCGTCGATATGTATTTTTGGGTGTCTATGATTCTATGTAATTTCTATAAATGTAATTCGATTAATCCTGACTAATCTAGTTATATGTCAAGTACAAGGTTTGCATATCTGAATTATGGGTCAATTCTTATGTATAGGTCAGTTCTTAGCAGTAGGGCATCGGGTCATGCAAGTTCCCTACAAAACAATTTATTTTGAGTTCTATCATTGGCTAAAACCTTTCTCTAAAAGGGAACTCCTCTATAATATTGTGACATTTTAGTAAGGTAGATATTCAAAAAATGGAACGAACTCATCCATAACAAGTTGTCTAGATGATAGTGAAGATGCAAGCTCATGCATATAATTTTATTTGAAAAACATAGGACTTATTTGCCTCCGTGTAAGTTTGACTAGCAAGGTTCCATCTCAGGGATCGACTCAATTCCTCTTGAAGTTAACAGTTTAGAGTTAGAGTCAGTTGTCTTAATGTGACAGTGTTAAGTATTGTCAACATTTTCAGCAAATGCAAGATAGGTTAGTGTGGACTTCAACCCTCTTAAATCCTGCAACCTGGTTATCTCTGGAGATCTAGCGTTTATGGGAGGCCTGAAGATTTTGTAATTTTTGATGTACTTCTCTTCTTGCTCAAGTTGAGGAACTATAGAATTTTGGGAAGCATTACAGACTCGCTCATGCGGTTCGAACTGGTAACAGGAGACCCGGACCTGAACCGGATTCGTGTTCACTGTGAACCCGATACAGTGACAATTTGAATACCGATCCATGGGATGATCCGTAGATCAGTACTGGTTCGTGCAGTGAAGACCAGACGACGATTCAGTTCCGAAATCGCGTCATTTCATGTGAGTGTTTCTTATTTTCTTTTTTGAGTATTTCGATATTATTTTATGTGAGTGTTCTTTGTTTATTTATTGAATATTTTGGTATCATTTCATGTGAGTTACTTTTAACATGTTCCAAATTAATGTTATGCTATATTTAAATAGTATTCATGTCTAATTACTGTTCATACACGTAAGTTATCATTCATGTTCACAGAATAAATGCAAAATGAATAAACCTCAATAAGATTATATTGTCGATTCTGAATAAACATCACGATACCACTTAAGTAACCTCATTGATTATACATGATACCTAACTGATAAACCTATTACTCATGTTACTGAAAGTTACTGGGAAAGTATCATTAAACCGTAACACTCGGTACAGCTCTATTCATTGTATACACGATTATTGTCACTGTTCACTGTTCCTATTACTGTTCATCGTGTATACAATTACTGTTACTGTATTGTTACTGTTACGGTCACCGCATGTCTCAGTATTCTAGGTGACATTGATATTGACTGACTTAACTGAATTAAATAATAATGTAAAAAGACAACTTACACTGGGATTGGGGAAATTGATGGAGGAGACAGCGTCTGTATTTTGGGTGGACCTAGGATACAGGTTGCGCAAGCCGACTGAGGGTTCCACTGCAGGGTTCCTGGGGGATGACTGGCATCCCATCTGTACTGTTACTGTTCTACTGTTTTCACAGTGAGATTACTGTTACTGTTACTGTTACTGAGTACCTAGCGGTACGGCCTGGTTCAGCGCCAGGAAACTGAGGCCGTGGTCCCGGGTATGTACGGGACCCACCTAAAACATGGGTAATGTCTCCAACCAATCAGTTTCAATAACTTAGGACCCTGATTGACACATGTAGTAGGCGTAGTATGGGATGCGTCTATTACTGGTGGCAATTGGTGTTCGCTGACATAATAAATGAAAATAAACTGTTAATGTATTGTGACTGACATTAATCACCTGACTGTATATTTATATCACTGTGATAGACATATAACCATAGCCAGACCGGATTGTATACCAACCTAGTGTCCTGTGATAGATTACACGCCTTGACATTGATTGCATATTTAAAGTTGTGTCAGTTGTATTCTACATGTATCATGTTGTTATCATATGAGTTACTGTTCAGTTATTTATTCTGTTATTTAGTCTGCAGTTGTTCCTATTGTTATTTATGCACTGTTTCTCTGCACGAGTTCTTTCCCCTTTACACACACACTCATTATGGTCGCGTTCTGACGACCCTGGATCTGCACGTCCAGATATTGGACGGTTGGTTTCCTTTGTGCAGGTGTTCGTTGAGGCCGTATGCTTCGCGAATAGCTGGAGCTTCTTCTTATTCTATTCTGATACTCTTATCTTTTTAGATTTCTATTATTTCCTGATTCTTGTCATATCAGCTCAGTTCTTATCCCAGTCATTATTCTAGCTCTTGATTCTTATGATATCATGCGTGGTTGCTTATATGTATTATTGCAGTGATCCGATGATTATTTAGTTCTGATTTATAGCTTGTTCAGGTTACAATTGAGGCTTAGCGTGTATACGTAGGGTATTTTCCTCGCGTATATGCGTCGCCATAACGTCTCCGTATCTTTAGGATCGGGGCGTTACAAAAAGTATGCTCTCTTATTGCTCCTTACTTCAAGCTTTCAACATTTGGGCTGTTATTAGGAATCAGATGACAAAAGCTTTCAACTATTCAAATTGGTGCTAGACAACCATGACCAAAAGGCTTGTCAAATTGAAGGTTAATATACTAATATTTAGTATTTGTTATGCATAAAACACTTGGCTATTCTCTCTCCTAATTCAAGGGATATCAGTTCATTGATTCATGTTTGTTGAGCTAGAAATATTTGGTAGCTTGATGCATGATTGATCTGTTAATGAATTGGGTGATCAGTTGGCTATAATTGGGAGAATCATCTTCTTCCGTTTTGTCAATAGGTCAACCAATTCAATCATACATGAGATTTTATTGATTTTAAGTTGACATTTGAACAGAGGGAGGGAAAAAAAACACTGATTGTGCACATATAATCTTGAAGGTGATAAAGTAGGTCACTGTCATTATATTAGTCTCTTCTATTTCGATGGAAAATATATTGATGCTATAAGAAAACATCTACTGCTACTCATAATTCTTGTTTTATTAAAACTGAATGATAACCAAAGAGGAGGTGAACGGGGAGGCGATGATTCTCCACTGAGGTGTGGCTTGATGCTCCCATCACCTGTACACGCTTATGTTGTACCTTTCATTTAGTCGTCGATGAAATAGATGCAGTTCTTTTCACATCCTGCGATCCTTTTGTCGACACATTGTTGAATCCTAGGAACAGCGCCTGATCGCGCAGACTCACGGCTCGCTCCCACCTTCCGGTCTCCAGGTGCGCCAGTCTGTACACCCAAAGGCCTCCCTTCTCGTAGTCCCCCACCCTTGTGGTTCCAGCGAACTTTGTCTTGTATTACTTGAAAGAGTCTGTGTGTGACTCTACAACGAGGTAAGAAGACTCGCGGAAGTAATGGTAATGAAGGAGCGCAAAAGTCTTGGAAGGGACCATTGTGTTAACACAGTAGTCTGTTGAAGCCTTGGTGGAAGTGGCCCCGTATTTCCACCAAGAAAATATAACGCCATGTGGTCTGATTCAAATTAGGATTCTAATCTGATTCGAACTAGGATATTAATAATGTGAAATGAGGGAGGGGAGTCTCCGGATTTAAAAAACAAGAAATAGTTAATGATTACTTAATGAATAAATGAAAATACTTTCCATCTTTTCGGATCTCACGCTGCTTCTCGCTGCGACCTCATCAATCTTGACCAACGTCTCTTTACGCTCATCACTTTCACCTCACGCCGTTTTACACCGCGCGCTCGATCTTAACTTCACAGTTAAAGTTTCACACTCTGTCATGATGGCACACCCCTCAAGAGAAGAAGCCAAACAATTTTTCTCAAACTTCTAGTCTACTTTCATTGAAAATAATAAAATCTTTAAATAGACTTGTACCTTATTCAGATCTCTCTCATAATCCATATGAAAGTGAAATAAAACAAAAGAATAAAACAAACACAACACAATAATAATAAAATACAAACTCATACTTAAAATATAAAAAAGCTGACTTGATATCCCATCAGATATCTATCTAATTACTTCGAATCTAATTCAAATAGGAATAGATAGTGTACTTGTGCTCCCATGTGAGATTTGCTCTCTTACATTCTCTCTATGCGTAACGTGATCTCATGTTTTTTTCCCCCATTCTCTCTATATTATATATTTATAGAATTCAATTTTGTGTGACATGAGAAAAAAATATATATCCCCTCTATGGTCTTCATTACGGCACTTCAAAACATCAGATGATGCATATGCCATCTGAAATGTTGTGTACTGTAAGTGAGTCTCTCTTGCCTGAGTCTCTGTTCTGCATAAACAAATGTATTGCATAACGCTAATGGTTCGTTATGAGTTTTTCTCTCTATTTTAAAATTTCTTTCACCTGATGACCGACGCGTGACATTTTTTAATTGGCTTTATTAGTTCGTGGTCACTTTCAAATTTATATAACCGCTTTGGACTCTCGAAGCCTCTGCTCTTATATTTTGAACGTTTCATTACACTTTTTTTAATGGAACCGAATAGATGCTCCCATCTTTTAATAAACCCATTCACGGCTCGTTGCAATTGAGAGAAAAATATGAAAGCAAGAAACGTGTAAGAAAGTAAACAAATGATGAAAATTGAAATTTGTGTAAATAAATTTTTTAATGTTTAGTTATAATATGAAAGTGTAAGTGTAAAAATATATTATATTTTTTAATTTTTGATTAGCAATATGAAAATGAAAGTGATAAAAAATTACAAATTAATCACAAAATAATATTTAAATAAATAATAATTTATAAAAAAATTTAGACCGTCACCAGTCTTATATCAGATTGCAAGTGAGATTTATATGATCACAAAATTAACTGTTTTGAATTACAACTTATTATAAGTGAGACTTACATGACCATAAAATTAACTGTAGTACCTTGCAAGTGGAAAAATAATAGCGTAAAAAAAAAGATGTAAAAAAAAAAAAGAGAAAAAAAATTTCATTCTTTTTTTCGGTTCCAACAAACACCAAAAGTGTTTGCTTTTCCCCACTTCCGCCCCCAAACCAAACACACCATAGATGTAACAAAGCAAAGAACTTCAACCTAGATTTATAAAGTAAAACCCAACTTTTATTTAGTCCAGAAACTCCAGCAATTCATATGACCAGAAAATCAAGCCTATTATTACAAGCTCAACAGCTCTCCTCTAAAAAGAAAAAGAACGACTACCAATGCACCAATCTGATAGTTACGTACTGGTCTCCCACCATTTCCCTTAATTTCAGTTATCAAACATATTTGAAAAAGAAGTAGCTATTCTCCATCAATACACATTAAAATCAATACCAATGAGCCCTCAGATCCTCCCCTTGCCATTCTAGAATCCCAAGTTTATTGTACTCCATAACTTCACTGCATCTCCAAATCACTCCTTTGGTCTTCTCATTCTAACCAGATTCCCTTTTAACTCTTCTTTCCGCATGACTTTAAGCATCTCTCGAATTCTCTTCTTAAATTTTAGAGTCTTCATATTTTCTCAGCTATCTTTTCATTAAGGAAATTCATCATCTCTCTCCTTCAGCAGATACTGCAATATAAACTGCCATGTATACTTACTTCCACGCAGAGGAGCAGCAAATCATATGAGATGTATTAGAGAATGGCTGGGTATCTCTCGGGGGATGTCAACTATCTCTAGTGCTCTTAAGTGGATAAAGAAGGAGGCGAAGGGTTCCAGTGGAAAATCAACAGCTAAAAAGGTGGCCCTTACTTGTACTGTCTATCATATCTGGAATGCTCGCAATATGAAAATTTTTGAAGGTCAGGCTCAGGAGGTGATTTCTACTGTATTCAAGATTAAACTGCACATCTATAGGATTGTATTCGCTTGGATCCAAACACCAATGTGGCGTTTTGAGAATCTGGAATTCTATCAGGAAAAATGGGTTGCCAGCAGAATTAGTCGACTAATGGGAGGTTCTAGTCGACTACAATCTTATATAGTCGACTATTGTTTTGATATAGTCGACTCCTGCGGCAACAGAGAAGATGGATACATCCAGCTCAACTTCTTAGTCGACTTAACTTTATGATTAGTCGACTTGGTGCAAGTAGTCGACTAGGCTTTCTGATCTAGTCGACTAAATTAATGTATAGTCGACTAGGTATTCTGATATAGTCGACTGGAGCATAAACAGAGAACAAAGCTACTTCCAGAACACTTTTCAAGTCGACTAGTAATTTAGGTTAGTCGACTACTACTATTAGTCGACTAAACTTGTGATTAGTCGACTAATAGGATCTTGAATTTGGCTGTGAGGATACATTGTAAGGGGTAGTTTGTCGATTTGGCTTTCTTACAGTTTTGATAAATAAAATTTACATTCTCCAAAAAAAAAATCATATGAAAGTCCAAAAAGCCTATTTATGGTCACCCTATCATCCTAAAGTTTTTCTCAGAATATCCATAAGGTATGCAAAATAAGGAATGTGATGACTAAGAATATCTGAAAATTTTCAATTCTTTATGACAGAAGCCACCGGGAATTCGCTAAATTACAAATCTAAATACAATACTAACTACCATTCTCAAAATCAATCTACTCTGCCACATTGCACATCAGAGGTCAGCACAAATTCCTTAATTGAGCCAATTATATTCTTGATGCAATCATCCATTTCAAGTAATACTGAAAAGGCAGGGACAAAACTATTAAATTGTCTCTTAAGCCGAAATTAATAAAAAAATTCCTTTAATCTATTTATATGAACTAAGATTTATCCTGCTCACAGGATTCACAGGCAATATATAAATTACATCACATTTTCTACGTTAAAAGGAAAAAAAATCTCAAAAACAGTTCTTTCCTCCACAAAAAGACCTACAAATAATTATCCTTCGACAAGCATGAAGGAAATAATCCTTGCGTGTCACTAATTTAGCAAACGTGCTACAAATTGATGGAAATAATCCTTACCACTAATTTAGCAAACGTGCCACTATTTTAGCATACCATGTTTAGGTTAGTTACCTTGTGTGATCGGCCTGATTGAAGACAATAATTTAGCATATCATGTTTAGGTTAGTTACCTTGTGTGATCGGCCTGATTGAGGCAGTTTTTCCTTTCCATTTTGTTCTCCATTTAGTGTCTTTAAAAACAGAGGAATATACAACGAAAAAAAGTCAAGCTTTGCAGCACCAATTCGAGATCGTGTTTACAATTCGCGTGAGTTTTCTTGTGTAGCTTGGCTGTGAATCTCGTCGGAAACGTGCGCGTTGAATCTTCGGCAAGGTTCTAACAAGTGGCATCAGAGCGAGGCTATCAAAGATGTCTGGGAAGAAGGTCAACGACGGCGCCTCCAAAGATGGTGTGGTGTACCAGCGGGTGATTCGTGAGGTGAGCGGTGGGAGTAAGTATCCTGTCCTCACCAAGATCAATTACTCAGAGTGGGCACTCCTGATGAAGGTGAAGTTGAAGGCGAGCGAGAGCGTTGTGGACCGTCATCGAGGATGGCGCCGATCCGCAAGAGGAGATGATGGCGCTGGACGCCTTGTGCAGCGCGGTGCCACCAGAGATGATTCCGACGATCGCCAAGAAGGAGACGGCAAAGGAGGCCTGGGACACGATCGCAACCTTGAGGGTCGGAGATGATCGAGTGAAGATGTAACGCCCCGATTCCACGGATACGGGGACGTCACTGCAACGTATATACGTAGGTCAGAACTACCCTCCCGTATATACGCTAAGCATCAGTACAAACAAGAATCAGAGTACGGAAGCAAATGGTGCATTATACATTCCAACACATATATACAATTACAGAATTATCACCAGAGTGATTACAATATTACATGAATATCATATCACTAACATGCGCAAATGCGAGAGTACAAGGAATATACATGAATGAACAGTAAAAAAGGGAGCTCGCATACAAGTATACAAAGAAGTAAAGTATGAAAGTAAAGGACACTCACGAGTTTGCTAATAGGAAAACTCGAGAGGTACAAAGGGGTCTGGAAGGATGTGGCTCAAGACGGTCGACTGGAGGTCCACGCTACCGCTACGCTACTCTGATCAGCAAAGGGGGAAATACACACGCTCGGGCTCCAGGACCTGGACGTGAGAATCCAGGGGAGTCAAATGATACTCCCCAGGCGAGTGTAGAAGTAAAACCAAGTGGTGAAGCAGGGTGAGCACAATAATGCATATATCAAGTAGGAAATACTCAGGAGGCAGATAGGATAGAGCAGGTAAGAATAGATATGGCATGATAATCATAAAACAGGAAATCAGAATAAAACCAAGGACGAGCTACAAGGTAGTCATATCATAATACTCATAAAACGTGAAATCCGATATAAAGTCCGGGAAAAAACAAATACGGTAAGGCACATCACGGATTCATAGCTATTTAAGAGGCAGGCTTTGGTATGCGTCCCATTCCACATACCTCTACTTACAACTTAAAGAGCCGGTTATTATGACACTTTATTATTACTCGTCTTGCCCATATATCTCGGTATGTGTCTCGGTGTACGGCCAACTCACATACATCCATATATAAGCAAGTCGAGGTTGTTATGGAAACAGCGGGGGTATCAACGAACTATGTTTACAGTGGGTCCCGTGCATGCCCGGGACCACGGCCCAGGATTGTTCCGTTGCATGGAAACGGAAGCCAGCCGCAAGGCTAAACAGGAGGGATATGTATGCCCTATAATAACAGGAATAAGGGAGCCAGCTCTCCCCTCGGTCCCCTGGAGTACCACATGTCAGACCGGATATAAAGTGCACAACCTAATGCCACTGTAAACACGAACACATATCGATATCCGCATGTTTCCCCCGACCCAATACAAGTTGGTCCATTTTAAGATTCAATAGTTTAATTATCACTTTACGGGAATAATCAGGAATTAGGCATGATCAGGAAATTAGGAGTACATAAGTACTATATAGTCAGGTCACTGCATGTAAAGCAGGAAACAGGTCACTGATCATGATACAAGATAATAAGGTCAAGTTCCCGTAAAGGTAATAATCACAAGTCAAGTTATCATGCTGGGTGTAAGGTGATAGCATGATAGGATGGTGATAATGAATAAGCAACCAAACATATAAGAGATTGATAATAATCAGGTGGTAAGTTATGTCAAGAGATTGATAATAGTCTGGGTAAGTCAGGTCATACCAAGAGGGTCTAGCCAAATAGTAGTATGTCAGGTGGTCAGGTGATAACACTCTAGATGTCAGGTGATATACATGTGTTAAAAGGAAACATGCAACTAACAAGTCTGAAGTAGTAGTAGGGCAAGTGTAAACATAACAGTAATCCAAAGTCCAACGACCACGAAGGGTCGGCCACGCAGGTATAAGCAATAAAAGACATAGCACATGAAATAAAATACATGAAAGCTAAAGTTAGAACATGCGCATAATCAATGAAATAAGAAGTAAGAGGGTAGCGAGTGAGAACACTCGCCTGCATCACCGAAAAGCCGAAAGGTCCGAAATCCACGAAATCCGGGGCACGCCATAAAATATGATATATAAATATGTAGAGTGAAGAGGAGAGAGAAAGAGAGAAGGGAAGTGAAGATGGTGTTTGTCAAGTGACAAGTCAAGTAATACCAATAGATGAGGTAAGTCTAGAGGGTAAGGTCCATGTTCAAGAAAGGAATCAACTATAACAGATAGGCAAAGTTAGTCGACTAGAATGGATGAGTAGTCGACTAATAGTGGACTCAAGTCGACTAACAGTCTGGTTAGTCGACTAAAACTGGGTTCCAGAGAGTTGGATTTCTGATTCAGGAAGAGTTAGTCGACTAGGATAGAAGGAGTAGTCGACTAACAGTGATCTCAAGTCGACTAACAGATACGTTAAGTCGACTAATGCTGAGTAACAGAAAGTTGGGTTTTGATTCAGGGAAAAGTTAGTCGACTGGATGAATTGAGTAGTCGACTAACAGACATGACAAGTCGACTAACAGTTATGTTAAGTCGACTAAATCTGTGATACAGAGAGTTGATGTTTTGGCTCAGGAAAAGTTAGTCGACTAGATGAAATGGGTAGTCGACTAATAGTGATTTCTAGAGAGAGAAAATGTAGAGAGAGAAAGGGATATCCTAGAGAGAGAAAATGGGGATTTTTAGAGAGAGGAAACCTAGAGAGAGAAAGTGAGTGATTTTAGAGAGAATCTAGAGAGAGTAGAGAGAGAAACCCTAGAGAGAGAAAGTGGGAATTTTTAGAGAGAGAAAGTAGAGAGAGAAAGAGAAGGAGAGAGAAAATTTGGAGAGGGAGAGTGCTTGCTGTGAGAGAGAATGAGGGAGAGATATGAGGGAGAAGAGAGAGAGAGAGAGAACAGGAGAGAGAGATAGAGCAGGAGAGAGAGAGGAAGAACAGGGGAGTGAGAGAGAGATAACAGAGAGAGAGAACAAGCAGAGAGAAAGAGAGAGAGAGATTAAGGGGGCAGAGGGCTGCTGCCCCCCCTCTCAGTACAGGGGCCGCCGGCGGCGGTCCTGGCCGCCGGCACGCCCAACAGAGAAGGAGAGAGGGGAGGCCGCGCCTCCCCTCCACACGAAGTGGCCGCCGGCGGCTGTCCGGGCCGCCGGCGTGCCCAATCAGAGGGAGAGAGGGGAGGCTGCGCCTCCCCTCCACAGACAGGGGCCGCCGGCGGCGATCCTGGCCGCCGGCGTGCTCAACAGAGAGGGAGAGAGAGGGGAGTGAAGGGGAGAAGAGAGGGGAGAGAGGGAGATCTGAGAGAGAGAGAAGGGAGAGGGGGAAACTGGCCCCCCCTTCTCCGGCCAGTGGCCGCCGGCGGCGGTCCTGGCCGCCGGCGAGGCCAACAGAGAGAGAGGGAGAGGGTCGGCGGCGGTCGCTGGGCGCCAGCAAGAGAGGAAGGAGAGAAGAGGGAAAAAGGAAAAAGGAAAAAGAAAAAAAGAAAAGGAAAAAGAATAAATAAAAAAGGATGGGAGATGATGTGATGGGAGATGGGGTGGTTGGGTTGTCAGGTTGACTTTTGGGGAAGGAAAAAGAAAAGGAAATGGAGAAAGAGAGAGAAAGAAATAATATTATTAAAATAGGGTAAAAATCCGACTGTTTCGGAATCGTTCCGAAAAATCCTCAAAAATAGAAAATAATATTTTAAGATGCTCGGTGAAATCGGATTCGAGAAATTTAATGTAGATTTCAAATTAAAAATCCTGGAATCTTCCGGCGATACCGGTCGACACCAAAACCGGTGAATTTTCGATAAATTCTGAAAAATCTCAAAAAATGAATTTAGATAGAAAATGATATTATAAGATGTATCGTGAAAGCGGTTTTAAGAAATACTTTATAGTTTTAAAACTAAAAATCCCGGAATCAGTTAACTACCGACTCCGATGGAAATTTTATAAATTCATAAAATCCTCAGAAAAGAATGTAGGTAGAAAATATGATTCTAAGAAATAATGTCTAAAGGATCATTTAGAAATTCCAAACCGTTTAAGAATTAAAAATCCAGGAATCGGTCAGCGGCACTAGCCGACTCCGGTTTTGAAGAAATTCAATTTAATCCAATAAAAATCCAGAAAATCACAGAAGATCTAAAATATTGGAAAATAATGTTTAAAACTGAAATCGGTCAAATCGGAATACTAGAATGTCCAAATCGAGCAATACCCTAGGATCGGGTCCTGGGTTCAGACTAGGGCTGACTCGAGTCCACGAATCCAAATCCAAGACAAAACAATCATATAAAGAATTCATAATACAACACAAATACCGGAAGCAAATCGAAAAAAATACGATCGAAAAATCTGAATACGCAACTAAGTACGTATTCCGGGAGCGGGGTGTTACAATCCATCCACCTTACAAAAAATTGCGTCCTCGCAATTTCGTTAAGGGGTGAATTGAACACAAAAGGGACAAGGGTGGAATCTATACCAATTAAGATATGTAGTACTAAAGGTAGGGCTCTCAAGCTGGCCGAATAATAATCATCCTCCGTACTTCCGGCTGTATAAATCTTCGAATAATGCAGAATAATACTGATGATGTCGTGGCTGTGCAATAAATGAGCCAGAATACCGAAGATAAAGAAAACCCTGATAGTCCTGAGCATAATAATAAAGAAGACTGATAATTAAGAATCCCGATTACCAGGCATCAATCGCTCTGAATGATATAGTAGAGAATGTAGAGTATCCGTAGAGAATCCCAACTGCTGCCTTCTGAAAGATAGCCAGATCAAGATCGATCTGGAGAATACCAAGCTTCATAGAATTGGCCGAAGAGATCACATACTAGCATCATCCAGAACCAGCCACTACCTCTCTAGTCTAGTCATATCTTAAGTTGGCATAAGGCTTCATAAAACCAAAACATAAAACCAAAACGGGGAAAGGATAGGAGAGATCAGGAATCCAAGGAAAAGATAGTCAAGGAGGGATTTGAAATCAAAGGAAAGATAGTCAAGAAATAGATAACTCTGCACTTGCAGTTGGAATGTATAACCAAGACTCATGTATTCCAGTTGCAAATCTCTTTACCATTGATTTGCCGTCTGGACGTACTGAGGAAGTTAGAGCCTAAGCTCTGATACCAACCTGTAACGCCCCGATTCCACGGATACGGGGACGTCACTGCAACGTATATACGTAGGTCAGAACTACCCTCCCGTATATACGCTAAGCATCAGTACAAACAAGAATCAGAGTACGGAAGCAAATGGTGCATTATACATTCCAACACATATATACAATTACAGAATTATCACCAGAGTGATTACAATATTACATGAATATCATATCACTAACATGCGCAAATGCGAGAGTACAAGGAATATACATGAATGAACAGTAAAAAAGGGAGCTCGCATACAAGTATACAAAGAAGTACAAGTATGAAAGTAAAGGACACTCACGAGTTTGCTAATAGGAAAACTCGAGAGGTACAAAGGGGTCTGGAAGGATGTGGCTCAAGACGGTCGACTGGAGGTCCACGCTACCGCTACGCTACTCTGATCAGCAAAGGGGGAAATACACACGCTCGGGCTCCAGGACCTGGACGTGAGAATCCAGGGGAGTCAAATGATACTCCCCAGGCGAGTGTAGAAGTAAAACCAAGTGGTGAAGCAGGGTGAGCACAATAATGCATATATCAAGTAGGAAATACTCAGGAGGCAGATAGGATAGAGCAGGTAAGAATAGATATGGCATGATAATCATAAAACAGGAAATCAGAATAAAACCAAGGACGAGCTACAAGGTAGTCATATCATAATACTCATAAAACGTGAAATCCGATATAAAGTCCGGGAAAAAACAAATACGGTAAGGCACATCACGGATTCATAGATATTTAAGAGGCAGGCTTTGGTATGCGTCCCATTCCACATACCTCTACTTACAACTTAAAGAGCCGGTTATTATGACACTTTATTATTACTCGTCTTGCCCATATATCTCGGTATGTGTCTCGGTGTACGGCCAACTCACATACATCCATATATAAGCAAGTCGAGGTTGTTATTGGAAACAGCGGGGGTATCAACGAACTATGTTTACAGTGGGTCCCGTGCATGCCCGGGACCACGGCCCAGGATTGTTCCGTTGCATGGAAACGGAAGCCAGCCGCAAGGCTAAACAGGAGGGACTTATGTATGCCCTATAATAACAGGAATAAGGGAGCCAGCTCTCCCCTCGGTCCCCTGGAGTACCACAGGTCAGACCGGATATAAAGTGCACAACCTAATGCCACTGTAAACACGAACACATATCGATATCCGCATGTTTCCCCCGACCCAATACAAGTTGGTCCATTTTAAGATTCAATAGTTTAATTATCACTTTACGGGAATAATCAGGAATTAGGCATGATCAGGAAATTAGGAGTACATAAGTACTATATAGTCAGGTCACTGCATGTAAAGCAGGAAACAGGTCACTGATCATGATACAAGATAATAAGGTCAAGTTCCCGTAAAGGTAATAATCACAAGTCAAGTTATCATGCTGGTGTAAGGTGATAGCATGATAGGATGGTGATAATGAATAAGCAACCAAACATATAAGAGATTGATAATAATCAGGTGGTAAGTTATGTCAAGAGATTGATAATAGTCTGGGTAAGTCAGGTCATACCAAGAGGGTCTAGCCAAATAGTAGTATGTCAGGTGGTCAGTTGATAACACTCTAGATGTCAGGTGATATACATGTGTTAAAAGGAAACATGCAACTAACAAGTCTGAAGTAGTAGTAGGGCAAGTGTAAACATAACAGTAATCCAAAGTCCAACGACCACGAAGGGTCGGCCACGCATGGTATAAGCAATAAAAGACATAGCACATGAAATAAAATACATGAAAGTTAAAGCTAGAACATGCGCATAATCAATGAAATAAGAAGTAAGAGGGTAGCGAGTGAGAACACTCGCCTGCATCACCGAAAAGCCGAAAGGTCCGAAATCCACGAAATCCGGGGCACGCCATAAAATATGATATATAAATATGTAGAGTGAAGAGGAGAGAGAAAGAGAGAAGGGAAGTGAAGATGGTGTTTGTCAAGTGACAAGTCAAGTAATACCAATAGATGAGGTAAGTCTAGAGGGTAAGGTCCATGTTCAAGAAAGGAATCAACTATAACAGATAGGCAAAGTTAGTCGACTAGAATGGATGAGTAGTCGACTAATAGTGGACTCAAGTCGACTAACAGTCTGGTTAGTCGACTAAAACTGGGTTCCAGAGAGTTGGATTTCTGATTCAGGAAGAGTTAGTCGACTAGGATAGAAGGAGTAGTCGACTAACAGTGATCTCAAGTCGACTAACAGATACGTTAAGTCGACTAATGCTGAGTAACAGAAAGTTGGGTTTTGATTCAGGGAAAAGTTAGTCGACTGGATGAATTGAGTAGTCGACTAACAGACATGACAAGTCGACTAACAGTTATGTTAAGTCGACTAAATCTGTGATACAGAGAGTTGATGTTTTGGCTCAGGAAAAGTTAGTCGACTAGATGAAATGGGTAGTCGACTAATAGTGATTTCTAGAGAGAGAAAATGTAGAGAGAGAAAGGGATATCCTAGAGAGAGAAAATGGGGATTTTTAGAGAGAGGAAACCTAGAGAGAGAAAGTGAGTGATTTTAGAGAGAATCTAGAGAGAGTAGAGAGAGAAACCCTAGAGAGAGAAAGTGGGAATTTTTAGAGAGAGAAAGTAGAGAGAGAAAGAGAAGGAGAGAGAAAATTTGGAGAGGGAGAGTGCTTGCTGTGAGAGAGAATGAGGGAGAGATATGAGGGAGAAGAGAGAGAGAGAGAACAGGAGAGAGAGATAGAGCAGGAGAGAGAGAGGAAGAACAGGGGAGTGAGAGAGAGATAACAGAGAGAGAGAACAAGCAGAGAGAAAGAGAGAGAGATTAAGGGGGCAGAGGGCTGCTGCCCCCCCCCCTCTCAGTACAGGGGCCGCCGGCGGCGGTCCTGGCCGCCGGCACGCCCAACAGAGAAGGAGAGAGGGGAGGCCGCGCCTCCCCTCCACACGAAGTGGCCGCCGGCGGCTGTCCGGGCCGCCGGCGTGCCCAATCAGAGGGAGAGAGGGGAGGCTGCGCCTCCCCTCCACAGACAGGGGCCGCCGGCGGCGATCCTGGCCGCCGGCGTGCTCAACAGAGAGGGGAGAGAGAGGGGGAGTGAAGGGGAGAAGAGAGGGGGAGAGAGGGAGATCTGAGAGAGAGAGAAGGGAGAGGGGGAAACTGGCCCCCCCCTTCTCCGGCCAGTGGCCGCCGGCGGCGGTCCTGGCCGCCGGCGAGGCCAACAGAGAGAGAGGGAGAGGGTCGGCGGCGGTCGCTGGGCGCCAGCAAGAGAGGAAGGAGGAGAAGAGGGAAAAAGGAAAAAGGAAAAAGAAAAAAAGAAAAGGAAAAAGAATAAATAAAAAAGGATGGGAGATGATGTGATGGGAGATGGGGGTGGTTGGGTTGTCAGGTTGACTTTTGGGGAAGGAAAAAGAAAAGGAAATGGAGAAAAGAGAGAGAAAGAAATAATATTATTAAAATAGGGTAAAAATCCGACTGTTTCGGAATCGTTCCGAAAAATCCTCAAAAATAGAAAATAATATTTTAAGATGCTCGGTGAAATCGGATTCGAGAAATTTAATGTAGATTTCAAATTAAAAATCCTGGAATCTTCCGGCGATACCGGTCGACACCAAAAACCGGTGAATTTTCGATAAATTCTGAAAAATCTCAAAAAATGAATTTAGATAGAAAATGATATTATAAGATGTATCGTGAAAGCCGTTTTAAGAAATACTTTATAGTTTTAAAACTAAAAATCCCGGAATCAGTTAACTACCGACTCCGATGGAAATTTCATAAATTCATAAAATCCTCAGAAAAAGAATGTAGGTAGAAAATATGATTCTAAGAAATAATGTCTAAAGGATCATTTAGAAATTCCAAACCGTTTAAGAATTAAAAATCCAGGAATCGGTCAGCGGCACTAGCCGACTCCGGTTTGAAGAAATTCAATTTAATCCAATAAAAATCCAGAAAATCACAGAAGATCTAAAATATTGGAAAATAATGTTTAAAACTGAAATCGGTCAAATCAGAATACTAGAATGTCCAAATCGAGCAATACCCTAGGATCGGGTCCTGGGTTCAGACTAGGGCTGACTCCGAGTCCACGAATCCAAATCCAAGACAAAACAATCATATAAAGAATTCATAATACAACACAAATACCGGAAGCAAATCGAAAAAAAATACGATCGAAAAATCTGAATACGCAACTAAGTACGTATTCCGGGAGCGGGGTGTTACAGAAGAAGTCAACGGCGCAGCAGCTTCGCCGAAAGTTCGATCTCGCCGTGTTCGAGGACGGCGAGACTGTCGAGGACTTCGCGCTACGCCTGAACAACATGGCGGCACAACTCGCCACCATGGATGAAGAAGTGGAGGGAAGCCAAGGTTGTCGCAAAGATACTCCGAAGCCTGCCACCTCGGTTCAAGCAGATCGCCATGCGATTAAGACATTGCTCGATATTTCAACCATGTCTGTCGCCGATCTCACCGGGCGTTTGAAAGAGGCCGAGGAGGCGTTCGAAGAAGCGCCGGCGTCATTACAACAAGAGGGAAAGCTGTACCTCACGGAAGAGGAGTGGGACACGCGACGGAAGAAGCGCGAGGCGGGAGAACCACTCCGGCGGCGGTGCAAGCGGTGGCAGAGGCAGAGCAGGACGGCGCGGAGGAGGAAGACGAGGACGCGGGCGCGGGCGCGCACGCAGAGACTCATCACCAGGTGGGCAGTCAAAACCCACTGGGGACGAATGCCGGCGTTGCGGGAAGATGGGTCACTGGGCTCGCGAATGCCGATCCAGGCCCAAAACAGGAGCAAGCCCATACCGTCCAAGATGAGGCAGAAGCCTTGCTCCTACTCGCGAAAATCTCGTCCATTTTCCCCGCCGCTGAAATCTGAAGTGCAATTTTCCGATGGAGCCCCAGCGACCTCACCGCTGACTGATGTTCCACTCTCGCAGTCTGGATCGGTCGGGTTGGGAGCGGAACAGAGGCATGGCGGCTCCGAATCAGAGGCGACGACACACACCCAGATCGAGATCTGGGAGCAGCAAGTGTTCACTCAACTCGGAGGAAGAGAGAAGAATCGGGAGGCGGAGTCCTGGGTCCTGGACACTGGCGCGACGAATCACATGTCCGGATCAAGGACCGCATTCTCGAGGATGGACACGGCGGTACTCGGCACCGTGCGGTTCGGCGATGACTCCGTGGCGCAGATAGAAGGCCGGAGGACCATCACTTTCTCCTGCAAGAACGGCGAGCTCCG
Source organism: Agave tequilana (assembly GCA_038442645.1). Lineage (NCBI taxonomy): Eukaryota > Viridiplantae > Streptophyta > Magnoliopsida > Asparagales > Asparagaceae > Agave > Agave tequilana. The sequence goes on along the minus strand of JAVJIF010008444.1, from coordinate 121,285 downwards.
ATCGTTCCCCGGTGTCTATTTCATCCCTCGACTAACTACGAACATTGTAAGTGTAGGACAGCTCGATGAAAGGGGCTACAAGATTGACATCAAAGACGGAGTGAGTGATGCAGATCAGGGAACCCGATGGAAGGCTGCTGGCAATGGTGAAGCGGGCGGCCAACAGACTGTACACCCTCCACGTCAAGATAGCAGAGACAAGATGCTTGGCGGTGCGCAGTCGCGGCGACGAGGTGGCGTGGCGCTGGCACGAGCGGTTCAGGCACGTCAACATGACAGCGCTCCGGAAGCTAGCTCGGGAGGAGTTGGTACGCGGCTTGCCTGTGATAGGGCAGGTAGAGGAGCTGTGCGAGGTGTGCCAGGCGGCAAGCAGCGGCGAAACCCGTTCCCGGCTCAGGCAGAATTCCGGGCAAAGCAGTGCCTTGAGCTGGTACACGGTGACCTGTGCGGCCCAATTGCGCCGGCAACACCAAGGGAGGAAACAAGTACTTCTTGCTCCTGGTGGACGATCTCAGCAGATACATGTGGCTAGCCGTGATTCCTTCAAAGGATCGTGCAGCGGCCGAAATCAAGGAGATCCAAGCTCGAGCGGACGGCGAGTCCGGGCTCAAGCTGAAGGCGCTCCGCACTGATCGGGGCGGCGAATTCACCGCAGCCGAGTTCGCGGAGTACTGCGCAGCCGAAGGAGTCCATCGCCAACACACCGCGCCGTACAGCCCACAACAGAATGGCGTCGTCGAGCGTCGAAACGGCACGGTGATGGCAACGGCGAGAAGCATGCTCAAGGCGAAAGGATTGCCCGGATGGTTCTGGGGCGAGGCGGTAAGCACTGCAGTATATGTACTCAACAGGTGCCCGACGAAGAGCGTGGACAGCATGACGCCGTTTGAGGCGTGGCATGGGAAGAAGCCGGCGGTTCATCACCTCAAGACGTTCGGGTGCATCGTGTACGTCCGCAACACGACGCCGCATCTGAAGAAACTCGAAGATCGGGGGCGCAAGATGATCTTCGTCGGCTACGAGCGCGGCTCCAAGGCCTACCGTGCTTACAATCCTGTCACGAAGCGTGTCCATGTGACACGCGACGTGGCGTTCGACGAGCAGGCCCAGTGGGACTGGGGGTGCCGGCGGGCGACGAGGAGAGCGAGGAGTGGTGGCGGTGACGACGTCTTCACGATTGAATACGCCACCACGGGCCAGGCGACTCCGACGGCTGTCGATACAGAAGAGGCACCAGCACACCAGACTCCGGGGGGGCCTGACAAACGTAGCGGAGCAACACGATGAGTTTGACGACGAGATCCTGGATGCGGACCATGACTACGACGCACCGCTCCGGTTCCGTAGTGTCAACGACATCATCGGGCCGGCCCCACCGCGTGGCTTCGCACAACGCGCCCTGCTGGCAGAGGAGCCGCTTGCAACAAGCTATGACGAGCCTTCTTCGTTCACTGAGGCGGAGCGCAGCCCGAGCTGGCGGAAGGCAATGATTGAAGAAATAGAGGCCATCGAAAAACGGCACATGGTACCTCACCGATCTCCCGCCTGGGCGCAAGGCGATCGGAGTCAAGTGGGTTTTAAGGTAAAGCAGGACGAACACGGGGCGGTGTCCAAGCATAAGGCACGCCTCGTGGTGAAGGGCTATGCACAGCGGCACGACATCGACTACGACGAAGTCTTCACGCGCGGTAGCCAGGCTGGACTCGGTGCGCCTCCTCATCGCCCTCGCGGCACACGAAGGGTGGGAGGTGCACCACATGAACGTCAAGTCAGCGTTCTTGAACGGCAACCTACAGGAGGAGGTCTACGTCCAGCAACCAGCAGGTTTCATCGTCTCCGGCAAGGAACACAAGGTGTTCAGGCTGCGGAAGGCGCTTGTACGGGCTACACCAGGCGCCACGCGCCTGGTACACGAAGCTCGACGACACTGTTGTCGCTCGGTTTCAGGAGGAGCGAGTCGGAGCACGCCGTCTACATCAGGCAGAACAACGACGCGAAACTGGTGGTCGGAGTCTACGTCGATGATCTTGTCATCACTGGAACGGACCGCGACGACCTCAGGGTGTTCAAGAACGACGAGATGGGGCGGCATTCAAGATGAGCGACCTCGGCCTACTTCACTACTACCTCGGGATCGAGGTGAAGCAGAGCGCGAGCGGCATCTCGCTCAGTCAAGGAGCATACACCGCGAAGATCTTGGAGAGAAGCGGCATGGCAGGATGCAATCCTTGCCAAACACCCATGGAGGCGCGGCTGAAACTAAGCAAGCAGAGCACGGAGTCACCGGTGGACGCTACAGCATACAGGAGTTTCATCGGGAGCTTAAGGTATCTGGTGAATACCCGCCCTGATCTTGCGTTCTCAGTCGGATATGTTAGCCGTTTTCTGGAGGAGCCAAAGGAGGATCACCTTGCAGCAGTGAAACGGATTCTTCGTTATGTGGCGGGAACAAGCAACTGGGGGCTCTGGTTCGGCAGGAAGAAGGGAAATCAAGCCCAGCTAACAGGTTTCAGCGATGCTGATTTTGCTGGAGACGTTGATGCTAGAAAGAGCACAACTGGAGTCATCTTCATGCTGGCGGGGAAAGCCCAATTTCATGGCAGTCGAAGAAGCAGCGGATTGTGGCGCAATCCAGCGTGAATCGGAGTACATTGTTGCGGCAAATGCGACCTGCCAGGCTGTTGTGGCTCGCTCAAGTGCTAGGAGAAGTGCAGGGGTCCAAGCCGAGCGCTCCTCTGCTCAAAGTGGACAACAAGTCCGCCATCGCCCTGATCAAGAACCCGGTCCTCCATGGACAGAGTAAGCACATCGAGGTAAAGTACCATCTGGTCCGAAAATGTGAGAAAAGGGTCTGATCAAGGTGCAGTTCGTCAGGAGTGAAGAACAACTCAGTGATATCCTGACGAAGTCATTGGGCAGGGCAAAATTTCAAGAAATTTCGCTCAAAGATCGGCATGATCAATGTGGTTGAAGGTGCACGACAAGGCTTAGGAGGAGATTGAAGGAAATAATCCTTACGTGCAACTAATTTAGCAAACGTGCCACAAATTGATGGAAATAATCCTTGCCACTAATTTAGCAAACGTGCCACTATTTAGCATACCATGTTTAGGTTAGTTACCTTGTGTGATCGGCCTGATTGAAGGCAGTAATTAGCATACCATGTTTAGGTTAGTTACCTTGTGTGATCGGCCTGATTGAAGGCAGTTTTTTCTTTCCATTTTGTTCTCCATTTAGTTGTCTTTAAAAACAGAGGAATATACAACGAAAAAAAGCCAAGCTTTGCAGCACCAATTCGAGATCGTGTTTACAATTCGCGTGTGAGTTTCTTTGTGTAGCTTGGCTGTGAATCTCGTCGGCAACGTGCGCGTTGAATCTTCGGCAAGGTTCTAACAAAGCAAAGCAAAATGGGTCGAGAACTGACCTCAATCATCAAGATCTCCTCGAGTTGAACGGACCGGCGCCCCTCGATCCCGAAGCGGATGCGGGACTCTTCAGCCTCAACGAGCTTCTTGAGCCTCTCTTGAAGAACCCAAATCCGCACCTCAGTCCGCCGGCGCTTGCACCACCTATAGGTGACGTACGCCCTAAGGCCGCCTAGACTAAGACATACAATTCCCACATGTACGGGTACGTCTCAGTGTGCTCCTTCATCTTCAGCGATTGATTCTCTACTCTCTCTTTCACTCCCACCGTCGGATTAGCCTCCTTCGCCTCGCGCCTTCATCGCCCGCCATTGACTAGCATAGCAGTTTCAAGTTTCTGATTGAGAAGAGAATTCATATTACCGATTGGTAAATAGAAAATTACCCCAAAAAAATAAAAATAAAAATCAGAAAAATTTACCTGATGGAGAATTGTCGGCATCGAGTGAGAGACAGAGGGAGAGAGAGCTGAGGACGAGTTGGGGCCTAGGGTTTGGAAATTACTAGCATACCGCTCAGCGGTAGAAACCGACCGATCCATCACCGCCGAGTGGTGAAAAAGAGAGGAAAAGAGGGAGAAGGTGTGGGTCACTGGAAGAAGGAGGAAGGAGTGGGGAGGGCAACTGCGGGGCAGGAAGGAGGAGAAGGAAGAAGGATGGTGGAGCGCGACGAAGGAGGGGGTAGTGGGTCGGCGACGGCGAAGGAGCCTGTAAAATCCTTTACTTCATTTAGTTCTTTAAAGGGCCATTCTGATAATTAGTAGCCACTATGTTGTTTTTTTTTCTTTTCCTATCTTAGTCCATGTTCATTGTGGTCTGCCCCCAGCTCCTAGTTGCACCTTAACCTATGATCTTATCACTCCTAAAGCAGTAAACTCATCAGTCTTAATTACACATGTTCCAACCATCTTAAATGATCCTTGCTGATCTAATCGCCATTTGAAGCTGACTGTAACTTATTACACATACACTCTATTCCTTATCCTATATTTATAATCAATTCATCTATCGCAACATTCTCATTTCAATTAAAATTGGTTACTCAAAAATGTTACTTTATTTACACACAGAGGATAGCTAGTAATATAAATTTGCTGGAGTTCACTAGCTATTAAACTAAAAGAGAAAGATAAAAAAAAAAAACAATTAAATATTTTATAACACTAAAATAAATCGGTGAATAAACAAACAATACTTTAGAGGAAAGGTATTTGTATCTAGGTAACCCAAAATTTTCCTATAACTATAATCCTATTATGTGGACATTCAAGAAAATGAAACAACAGAAGCATCAAAAATTTGTTAATTACATCAAACAGAAGATAAGAAATCACATTTATGCATCAAATGGTAGCAGTTGAGAAACATTAACAATGAAATGCTTCAAATCAAAGAGAACACATCTAACATTTTATAAATTGAATCAAGAACATTACTGTGGAAACTTGCAAAAATTACATCTCAAAGAGAACAGGTTTTAGCAAGAAAATGATGAGAACTACCAAGAATTAGTTTACACACTATGGTAATTGGTTTGAACAGATAGGACAAGTAAAAGTTAAAAGAAAACAAAGAAGCCTACTTTATTTACTTTCAATAGAAGAAATAAAATAAAATGAAATCCAACATATTACAGCTCAAGAAGATTATGTGTTTCGCAAAGAACTGTTTTTTAATAAACTGACATTTTTTTTATCTCATATATAAAGTTTTTAAAGTTATTCGTTTGCAAAAAGAAAACAACAAGAAAAGAATTATACTATTGAAGATAGTACATCTGAATAATCAAAACCGACCGAGCGGAGCGAGGGAGGTTTTTTCCCGTGATTCTTATATAAAATTTATCCGTCCGTTGTCCCTCTTCCCCTTCTCTCGCTCTCCGCCTCTCTCTCCCTCTTTCCCTCCCTCTCTGACTCTCTGGCTCCTCTCTCTTCCCCTCTCCCCTAGGGTTTTATCTCAACAATTGTCGAAGAACGTTGGGTTCTTGGAGGGCAAGTCGTCGGTCGAGGGCGAGTCCTGCGCTGTGTACTTGGTTGGGATTGCTCATGTTTCTACGGCAATCGATTTTTGATCTTTTTATTTTTCTTTTTCTTTCGTTTTCTTCTTTGAGATTTGGTTTTGATTCTTGTTGGATCTTGAATTAGGGTTATCATGTCTTGAGCTGAGTTATGATTTTTAATTTCTTTTGAGTTTATCACGAGTTGGGGTTAAAATGTAATGTGTGTTGAGAAAGTTGTGAATTTGAATCCGACTTCAGTGATTTCATGAAATTGTGGCCTAAACTGCTAGTTTATTGACGGATTTCACAGCTGAAAATTATAGATTTTTCTTGGAGACGAAAAATTTTTTTTGGTTTTGTTCCTATTATTCTATTGAAGATAGTTCAATCTGAATACCATTGAAGATAGTTCAATCTGATTAATAGGAACAAAGCTAAAAAAAACTTTTCATCTCAAAGAAAAAATCTATAATTTCAGCTGTGAAATAGCAGTTTAGACTACAATTTCATTAAATCACTGAAGTCAGATTCAAAATCCACAATTTTCTCAACAGACATTACATTTTAACCCCAATTCGTGATAAACCAAAAGAAATCAAGAACCCTAACTCAGCTCAAGACATGATAAACCCTAATTCAAGATCCAACAAGAATTAAAACCAAATCCCATTAGATCCAACAAGAATTAAAAACCAAATCCAAAGAAGAAAAAGAAAAAAGATCCAAAATCGATTACCGTGGAAACGTGAGCAATCCCAACCAAGTACACGACGACGGGACCCACCCTCGACCGACGACTCGCACTCCAAGAACCCAACGTTCTTCGACAATTCTTGAGGTAAAACCCTAGGAGAGAGGGGAAGAGAGAAGAGCCAGAGAATCATAGAGAAGGAAGGGGAGGGGGGAGGGAGAGGCGGAGAGCGCGAGAGAAGAGAGGGAGAGGGACGGACAGACAGACAAATTTTATATAAAAGTCAAGGGAAAAAAACTTCCCTTGCTTCGCTCCGTCGATTTTGATTAAGGGTTTTAATCGGATTGGATCCTAATTATAAGATCCAACCCATATAAGAATATAAGAATCAGCGGGTTGGGCCCGTTTATAGTGGGTCCAACCCGCTTTAGACGTACTATATAAATTTCAATTTCTCTATCGTTTTCCTTTTTCTCTCAACTCAGACTGATCCCTAGCCCTAGCTGCGCCTGCGACATCAGCGCAGGGGACGAGGCAGTTTCTCCACCGCGAAAAGGTGATTTTTCTTTTCTTTTCCCACCTCCAATTTTGTTGCTGTTTAATGTTAATTGATTTTAATACCATAATTTTTTCTTTCTTTTCCTCTTTTTCTTCTTTGTTCGCGGCTTCTCTGTGCGGCTGTTACTGGCCGCGGCCGCCTCCGCCGCCTCGTTTCCCTACCTCCGCTGATCTGCTTCTTTCTCTTCTTCTTCTCTAATTCTCGTATGATCTGAATTTTCTGTTATTTTAGGAATTTTCAGTTTTTTTAACACCAATAAAATAAAGGAAAGATATGAACTGCTTTAATTCGTGTTTGTCTTTTTAGTCTCACTCTTGTTGTAGCTTTAACTCGTCAAATTTCCAAATTATATAATTTGTGAACATGTAATGCTCAAAAGAGTAGTTTTTATTTTTAAGTTAGGAGCGTCGGATAACCTTTTAGCTTGTAAACAATGGGCTCTTGCATGACAGTAGATCGCTCAGTTTGTTTTGACGAGTACTAGTTTCTTACATGCTATAAGCTCATGTGGACTTCTACATTTCTTATCACATAGCTAACTATTGTTTGATGAGAGGACTCCTTTTTTTTTGTTAGTTACTCATTTATTGGGATCCCATGTTTTCTTATGGAGTATGTTTTACGAATTTTATATAATATCAGTCTATTACTGCACATGATTTTTCATTCAACATGAAATTTATTCAATGTCCTAATATGTTTTTTTTAATGAATGCAGGGTATCAATGGAGGACGATGCTATTGTAAGTTAATCTAAACTTGCTTTATAGTTCTTCATGCTTTTTGTTTTTAGCTTTTAATGTTTAAAAGCATGATTGTGCTTGATGCAGATTAAATTACACATTTTCTGTATACACTGAAATCAAATTCAAATATCTTTTACAATCTAAATGGCGAAATCATAAAGTGTGTGCTTTGGAAGAACATAGAGTTGTGAGATAATTACCTTTTCACAAACACTGTGCGTGGACTGAACCTCTGCTTATGTTGTGTGTCTACATATACTTCACTTTCCGGGTCATACTTCAATGTAAGGCTTTTACATCTCTTCATATAGGCTGTGGATTCTGGTGGTGACCACATTTTTCTTTTTCTCGATGATAGTATTTGGTTAATAGCTTTTCATGTCCCTCTCCACCTCTGCTTTCCTGTTCCATCTTACAAAAAATATATTATCCTCACTCTTGTTACATTTCTTTTGCTTGACCACCTTATTTTCTACTATCCTCGCCATTGCTATACAATCTCCTTGCGTAGGTTTCTCTTGCCCATGGCATTGAATGTGGAGAATACTGTTCTTGCTTTATTTTTTAAGAAGTAAATTTAATTACTAGTGTCTTCTTCTTCTTCTTCTAGATGTCAATTTCCTTTATATTCTTTTACTTGTACTGGGGTCTAGGGTTTTAATTACCTTTTGTACCTCACCATCTTCCACAAAGTTTCCTTGCTCATATGCTGTTTATTAACTTTAAATCTAATATTTTTTTATGCAATTTCTTTGTTTTAAATGACATTTATCTGGCTTTTAATTGCTCTAATGTTTTTCTTATTAGCTTTATCTGTTGAGTTTCTGTTTGTGATTTTTATTTAGTGTTCTATCCTATTTCATTAGACTTGATAGTAACATAGTTATAGATAACATGGTACATTACTACTCTTTGGATCAGAAAATAGCACATTTGTGTATTGTCATGAGTCATGGGCCATGGACATATGACTAGAGTTCTATATATGCTCATGGCATCTAAAATCTCATTCCCTTTTGCATAGGTGCTTTCTAATACTTCTTACCTGACCTGTTATGTTAGCGTGCTCAGCACCGGATTACCTTCTGTGAGTCAATGATTTGGGAAAGATTAAGTTGAAATCCCACGTATTCTAATGACACGGTCAGTGATTCAAATTTGAAGTTCCAGTGCAATAACTTGTTAACTACAACTGATAACATCTATAATTTTCTCAATGTAAAAATTTTATGGAGTTCTGTTTATTTTATCGAGTAGTCATAACTTGGATATTCTAGGAGCTAAATAAATTGAGAATCCAAACTTCCTGTCATGTAGGCATAAATCATCTGATTAATTGATAAAATATATTGCACCGTTCCAAATGACGGCTATTAGCTACATGTTATTACAATCTTTTCCTGACTTGTAATTCAGAAACTATTTTTGAAAATACTCAAGCAATTTAATTTAATAGTATAGATCATAGCTGTGTTATGTTGCCATACTGCAATTTTACAGTTTAGTACATATTATAAATTTGGTCTTTGTTTGCTTAATTAGTTTTGGTCTTGGAAGATAAATGTAAAAGGTTTGATTTGGTACCTACAACATTGATGTGGTAATTTACAATGCACACTACCTGTAGATACTCCATAGTTATTAGTCAATCCATGATATTACTCCATATGTCCCGGTAAAGATTGAATAAGCATCTCAGATTTGTATGTCAAAGCTTTTGGGTTGTTAAATCATTTCTGTTACCAAGTCATCATCCAATCACTGCAATTTTCTCTTGAAGATTTAATTTTCTTGCAGAGTGAAATGGATGGATATGCTGTTTCTTTTACATGCCCATTTTCTGTAACTGGGTACTGATCCAATATGCTGTAATTTTTTTTAGCGGTTTCCTACATAATTTCTAATTGCCTTTGTAAGGTTAGCAAGTGTAATCAGTATACTGAGAATGTGGCTTCTCTATTTTGGACATTTCACTTAATATGACTGTTTGACTAATAAAGTAGAAGGAAGCGTGCCTAGAGTTGGTTTATTATTGCACTTGATGCGGTAAACAATAACAAATGCTAACTGTGCTATCATTTATGGGTGCATTTATTCTGCTCTATTTGCATATGGTGGTGATGTGTAATAAAATTATAATAACTTCCTTTGTGCTGACTGCAATATGTTTTCATAACATCTATTTAGATACCTAGACTCATTTGAATCTTTTCTGACAGGCTGGAAAGAAAGAGGAGGAGGAATTCAACACTGGTCCCTTGTCTGTTCTGATGATGAGTGTCAAAAATAACACCCAGGTAATGGATCTGTTTTCCGTTTAAAAGGTTTACATGTGGCCAGGATAGTATTATTGTTGCCATCCCCAACTTTCAGAGAAGCAGTTTCCAATTTTTTGCTCTTATTGGATAATCATGTTATTTATAAAATAAATAATGAGAATGCAGAATAAATAATGATAAGTTACTCATTCTATCTATAATAAGTTAGATTCTAGGACTATGTTTGCTGCTACTCGGTAGCATTTAGTATTGAAAATACTGTTCATCGAAGATATGCAAAGTGATAGCTGCTGATGATTTTGTTGGCTAATAGTGAGTAGTTAATAACTTAACCCACAGGGCGAAGTATTGCCTTTGAGTGCAGATGGTTCCTTTTTCATTTTGCTTGATCAGCATACCGCATAATCATAGCTACTCTGGTTGAGTCATAATCACTCAACCATTGAAGCAATGCCAGTTATTGATGAAGATTTTCTCATTTTCATTTGTTTATCCAGCCAAGTAGCTGCAACATTATATCATTTTAGTGAAAATCTGCCTTAAGGTTTCCTTCGTTTCTGATTGGAAAAGAAATCTTTTTAACTTTTGTCAGGTGCTGATCAATTGTCGGAACAACAAGAAGCTCCTTGGCCGTGTCAGGGCCTTTGACCGCCACTGCAACATGGTTCTTGAAAATGTCAGGGAAATGTGGACCGAGGTATCATAAGCAAATCCCTATCATATTATGTCTTGTGATTAGTGTGTTTTTACCTTCTAGATCCCTCGTTATATCGTTATTATCTCATGATTGTTTTGGGTCATTGCAGATACCAAAGACTGGGAAGGGTAAGAAGAAAGCTCTCCCTGTTAACAAGGACAGGTTCATCAGCAAGATGTTCCTTCGAGGGGATTCAGTAATTATCGTTCTCAGGAATCCCAAGTGAGGTTTAGATTTTGTATTTAAGAATAGGGGCACACGATGTCAGCTGGCAACTTGGTTCGGTCTCATAGCTTAGTTGAACTAATTTTCAAATTTGTGTAGCCAACTGAGAATTAATGTCATGTCATGCTAAAGGCACTGTATTAGGATTAGTTTGTATCTTGGTAACTAATGGTTTTAACTTTTGATAATATCTGTCCTGTACTTCAGTTTGTTGATCGTATCACAGGTGCTAATACTATATGAGCGCGTATCAGACAATTATTTTCGCTTATTATTTCTCTGTTTTCTTGTGTTACATGATTGTATGCTTGCAGACAAACATCTGACGAGTTGCTTAAATATGCGGTTTTAGTGTCATTATTTGCAGACAAATTCAAATTAGATTTGAAGTAATTAGATAGCTATTCCAGTCTGAATCAAATTATAATTCTAATTTTGAATTGGACCAGATTGTGTTATATTTATCTGGTACTTGTTTAATCCCCTCTTATATAAAGAGAGTAACCCACTCCCTACAAGGCTTCAACAATCTAGTTTTGTACAGAAATTGGGAAGTTGAGAACAATCAAGTGCAGAATTTTAATGTTGCAGTCATGATCATTGGCTAGTGTTTTTTCTAGCCATGAGGGAATTCTTTCAAGTTCGTCAACGTTTCACCGTGAGACAAATTATCACAGAAGGAAAGTTTTCTGCCGTAACTCATATAGAAACTTTATCCGTCCGTCCTCGTCCGCACGCGTGAGAGAGAGAGAGAGAGCAGTATCAACCCCATCCTTCTTCCTCTGAGCTACTTCTTCCTCCTCCTTCCTTATCTTCTCTCTCCTCCTCCTAACCGATCGATCAGTTTCTCACCGACAGTTGTGATAACTAGCATACAAAAAAAATCTTTATCCGTCCGTCCTCATCCGCACACGCGAGAGAGAGAGAGAGAGAGAGAGAGAGAGAGAGAGAGAGCAGTATCAACCCCATCCTTCTTCCTCTGAGCTACTTCTTCCTCCTTCATCTTCTCTCTCCTCCTTCTGACCGCTGCCATAACTAGCATACAAAAAAAATCTAAAATACAAAAAGCTGAGGCAGTTCAATTATGAGACGAGAACTAGAAGAACAATAATCTCACATGTATTGTAACAAAAACAGCATTGTTGTTTTGAGACAGATAAACCAAGGCGCTATCCTATCATGCTCAAAACAAGAACTGGAGAAGACCAGACACTTGTGTTTCAGATGCAAATCAAATCGAACATGGTAGATGATGTACTGAGCTATTTAAGAATCAGAAGACAAATTCAAGCTGAAACTGAAACAAAAACTGGATCGGGTATAATTCTTTGGTTCAGGTTGATTACGATCTAGAACTCGAACTCCTAGTTCACCTCCAAATCCCACCTGGTTTGCAATTGAAAAGAGAATAGAAAGTGAGAGAGTGAAAAAAATAGAAAAATAGCTATGGAGACAAGAAAGTGAGAATGAAGTTGAAATGATTCTAACGAGGCAATCGAGAAAAACCAAGAGTAGGTGGAGAAATTATCAGGCAGCTCTTACTGCTTCGGCTCACCAATCACAAGCTAATGATGATGTTGAACATGTAATTGTGAAATCGAGTTGAGCACGTAATTGTGAAAATTTCTCAAGACCTGAACTTAAACAAAATCCACTGTCAACAACATCGATGAATTAAATCCAGTTGAACCATGATTGGGAATCAAAAACCAATTACAAGTGCATCCCTGATAATAGTATGATAAAGCTCATGCACAAAATTCCCTAGTGATAATTTTGCAAAACAGGATCCTCACAGAAAAAGAAAAAAAAAAAATTGCAAACCTGGGCTGAGAGAGAGAGAGAGAGAGAGATGCCGTATGAATCTATCTGAGGTTTTGAAATGCCGTGACAAAGGAAACAGAGGGATATTTTGTACTCAGGTCACACAAAATCAAATTCTATAATATAATTAGAGAGGTTTTAGAGAAGAAATGAGATTATATACAGAGAGGGAACTGAAGAGAACGAATGAACTCACATCAGAATACAAGTGCGTTATCTAGTCCTCTACGAATTAGGTTCGTAGTAATTAAATGGGTATCCAAGTTCAAATTAGATTAGAATTCTAGTTTGAATTATATCAGAACTCCACTCTACATTATATTTACTGTGTACTTATTTGATCCTTTTGCTATATAAACAGAAAGAGGCAAAGAGCAACCCCTCCCCCACCCTTCAAGAAATATCTGTAACATGCAGCCCAAGGTTGTTTCTTCTTCTTCTTCTTCTTCTTCTTCTTCGAAGAAGCAGAACAAATCGTTGAAATCAGGTATACGATATGTCAAAAGGAAGGGGGAGAAGAAAAGTTTCCGACCATAGTCCGAACTCCCAGAGGATATAAATTGGCCATCATCTTCCAGCCTCTGGGCCCAGACCCTGCTGACAATATCTGTTAGGGAACCACTTCCAGTGGTTCAATATCTGTTAGGGAACCACTTCCAGTGGTTAAGGAACCACAGGAGAAGGCGAGATGAGGACAGTGGAGTCTAATGTAGTGATAGCATGCCCACGATAAATATCTTGGCTCAGCATGAGGCCAATGAGTTCTTCTGACATTATAGGGTCAACTCGCGTATTGACAGAGGTGACGAACGACTCGTACTCGAGAGATAAATCACTGAGCAAGGTAGAAACGAGGTCAGAGTCGACAACTGGGTTAGCCACTGCTACCAGTTTATCCACGATGGGCTTGACATACTGGATGTACTCTAACATAGAAGAGGTGTCCATCTTAACTGTGTGCAGCTGGTAGTTGAGTTGCTACACTCTACCTTTGGAGGGTGACGTAAAGATTTGCTCCAGAGAGCTCCACACATCACGAGATATGGTGAGGCCAACGACATGAGAAAGAACAGTCTTGGTGAACGAAGAGATGAGCCAGCATATGAGTATTTGATCAAGTTTGATCCAACGAGTGTATTCTGGATTGACAGTAGGCTAAGCATCCTTCTCAGTAGGAGGAAAGAACCGAACCAGACACGGAGAGGTTTCGTCGACAAGGCCTTCGAGATCATGGAGTTTAAGAAGAGGAAGAAACTGAGAACGTCATAATAGATAGTTCCTTTGTCGAGTTTGATGTTTAGAAAGTGAGTAATTTTGGACTGAGAGTAACTATAGACGCAGGTGTTTGGATGGAGGTGAGAGAAGATGAAGATGAAGGACATGATAAAGAACCTTGGCTCTGGTACCAAGATAAAGCAACAGTATAGGAATTATGATTTCATGCAAAAATGATCTTGTTCATTTGATGACTCTCTGTTGCTTTATATATACAAAGTGATGCACAATTGACTGAGAGAGAGAGAGAGAGGACACAAACTGGGCAGCTTCATAGCCACTAATTAGTGGGGGTTATTAGTTTCATAACCACCAGTTAATGGGAGGTTAATTAGTGAGAGGTGTGTAACCGCATGAAGCATGGAGGCTTCCTAACCGCCAGTGGTTCCTTAACCGCTGGATGTGGTTCCTTAACAATATCACCTTCGGTCGGGGGGGGGGGGGGGGGGGGGGGGGGGGGGGGGGGGGGGGGGGTGCATCATGACTATCCGTCACTAAACCTGCACCGCATCGACCGTGGCTGATGCTTGCCGAAGACAATCAAAAGACTAAATTCTGATGCTTCTTCAACCCGTCCGAGGACAAGATACACAAGCTCTTCCTAAACGAGGCCCGTCAAAAGATGTGTTGCAGCTCGTTCAGGGGCTGGTTGGCCACCGTCACACCGTGCACAACAATTTCGATATCCATCTCCTGAATCCTTTCACCCGAAACCGAATTCCCCTCCCCTCCATCGAAGATTTCAATGTAGGGAGGCTCCACGGATTCGATTGGCCGCGAGAGCAAAAGAGCGATAAATTTATAGGCAAAGTTTGTCTATCTTCTAGTCCTCTCAACGGTAAGAAGTGTGCTGCCATTGCTTTTTACGGCTGTGGAAAACGCTGGGTTTCGCGAGGATAGGAGACCCACGATGGACCAGTATAAGCTGCGACTGGTGGCCTTATCAGGATGCCGTATTCCACGAAGGTAAAATCTATGCTATGAACCATCGAGGAGATGTCGTGGCAGTGGATGCGTGTCGTCGTCTCGCTAAGAAGATAGCATCCACCCCAGACGACCGTTACATCTTCAAGTCTTACTTTGTGGAGTCAAGAGGAGAACTATTTCAGGTAATACAAGACGCATATTCCTGGAACCCAGGGCCGTTGGACAATAAGACCCTGGGTCTCAGGGTGGACAGGTTGGTGGATTTGGAGACCAGAGGATGGGAGCGAATCACAAGTCTGGGCGATCAGGCGCTGTTCCTAGGATCCAACAATTCGATTTCAGTATCGGCAGAGGGGGGCAGAGGGGATTGCAGGATGCGAAAAGAACTGCATCTATTTCACTGACGACAACAACAAAGAGTTCGACAACAACAAAGAGTTTTGGAACGAGAAGCCGGGCGGGTCACGAAATGGGCGTGTACAGTTTGGAGGATGGGAGCATCAGGCCACACTTCAGTGGAGTATCATTGTCTCCCTACTCACCTCTTCTGTGGGTTGTGCCATTCGTGTGGTCCAAATAGTCTTTTTTGTTTTCTTTTGAAGGAATTATGAGTAGCACAAGAGATGTTTATTTACGGCATCAGTATATTTTCCATCAAAATGTGTACTATTGTCTGTCCATGATATAACCTTCAATAATTGAAGAGACTCATTGTATACATTGACAGTAAAATAGAGTGGCAGATGCAGAAAATGACATAAAATGGACTCAATTTCACCTTGGGATGGTAAAAAGGACTCAAACGAGTACTCAAGTGAAGGAAAGGTAGGGATTTTGCTACTTCCCATCATCAGCTTCAACAGAAGAACCAATTTGCAGCTAAAACTATCTTGGTCACAGAGTGAGCGAGCAAGTTCGATGGAAACCAATTTTAACATCCACATGTATGGATCACTAGACTAGAAAATAAACTAGAATTCACAAGTATGAAGAGATGAAAATAACCTGACAACTGCTCGTTCATGATCTCAACTTTTAGGCAAATGTTTCCAGGATCATATGATGAATTTGTGCAATGCCTTTGAGGCATATTGACCATCATGAATGATAAGGGATGATTTTGCCACTTCCTCTAGCTGTCCTCCATCCAGGAGGAAAACCCTATCTGCCATTAGAACTGTCTCCAGCCGATGAGCAATCACAAGGACCTGTAACTTTGTTCCATTAGACCCCAAAATTCAAAGAGATCTTGAGAGCAGACAACTAGCCAATAAGGCAATAATTATACTTACCGTGCGATTAGACATTAAATGCTCCAGTGCTTGTCTCACTAGCTGCTCAGACCTGCTATCCAAAGCAGAAGTTGCTTCATCCAAAATCAATATCGAGGATTTGTGATAGAGCGCTCTTGCAATAGCCAACCTATTCAAAGCAAACAGAATAAAATTATTTCTAGCGTAATAATGATGACAAAAAAATAATCATGAGATGCGAGAACTCTCAATAGAACTTTACAGATGGAAATGCCAAACCTACTCTTACCTCTGCTTTTGACCTCCACTTAGTAGAGAACCCTTTGTCCAATGTCTGTTTCATATCCTCTTGGAAGGGATGTTATAAATTCATCAGCATTTGCAATTCTAGCAGCATTTTCAACACAGTCCATGTTGATTTTGCCCGCAGAATCCCTGTACCCAATATTTTCGGCAACTGTACCTGAAAATAGATTCTAATCACAACGAATGATAATACAAATGTGGACAACAAACTTGATGAAATTAACTTGGATTAAACATAAAATATGCAGCTGTTGATTTCATAGTGAAGAATATGGAAGTATAGGCCATGAGCACATATAATATGTTGCAGAAATGGGAATTTGTTAAAGAGCAGACAACTGGCCAATACTTCTACTGCCATAGCAGAGTAAACCAGTTAGGCCAAAAGCTTAAAGGTTTTAGATGAAGTTATTCTCCACAATTGGCAATTACATAAACTCTTCAGCTAGTATACATGATATTCTCCTTTTCTCTACTATTGCAACTTTTATTGAAATATGAGCTGTCATGTCATGCTAAAACAACAGTACTAGCCAATCACAACTATTTTAAAGAAGTTAATCCTCAACTCAGTAGAAACAAAAAATATGAACCATTGGCAAATTCACTAACACCACTAGTATTCCAAAAGATTTGGAAGGTGCAAGATTATCAAGTTCATTGACAGGCTACTATAGTAAAACATATATTTTAAAAACACAAAGTGGATATTCAGGAAAAAGCATGAAGTGGACAAATTTTATCCCTTGAAATTTTCAATTGAATGGCCATGAGATCATGCCTTGTCCACAAACGATTCCCCTACAAAGAATAAGAAAATGAAATATACCCATTATCAGTGCTTACCACATCCTGGGGAACCAGAATTATGTGCTCCCTGAGACTTCTTAATTGGAAGTCCTTAATATCGTGATCATCCACAAGTATACATCCTAAGCAGAAATAAACAAGAACACTATTCAGGCAAAGGTGGCATTGAATAATAAGGAATATATTGCTTTGTGCATCTCGAACTATAGGACCGATTGAGATTGGAAATATGAACATTGTCACTAGGCAACAAGAAAGGTGAATATACATGACTAACCAGATAGAGGATCATAGAGCCGAAGAAGCAATTTTGTGAGAGTTGTCTTCCCTCCACCAGAAGGCCCAATAAAAGCAACCCTTTCCCCTGATTTTATATGGAGATTCAGTTCATTTAAAACTAGAGGCATATGCTCCCCATACTTAAATGAAACACCACAAAACTTTATGTCCCCTGAAACATAGGCCAACTCAACGGCATCTGGTTTCTCATTCACCTACGTGCAAGAAAAAGAAAAAGAAAAACAGAAAATTACATGGCTTAAAAAGGTGATAGTATCCATGAGATGGATTGGATCCTATGGGAAGAAATATACCACATTATCATAAACTAGTATTTCCGGATACAATCTAATTATCCAGTGTACAAACAGATGACGTAAAAGGTAAAATGCTGCAATGTACAAAAAAGTATCTTTGAATTAAGCACTAGAGGCAGTAATTCCATGAATAATATATGCCCCCTTCTTGCATATGGTCAGTAGGCCACCCTCCCTTTTAACATCAAGGGATAAGATGTTGAGCCTTTAGTTAGATAAAATAAGTAGCATGCTGATTATTGGCCATAATAGATTGTGAAGTTCTATAAAAATTATGGGATTCGATCTCTGTCCTGAACATATATGATATGTTGTTACTCGTTCACTTATAATCTTCATTTTTCCTTTTACTTGGATCAAGGAGAAATCCATCATCAACTTTAATTTTCTCAAATGCCCTGACCATGTTTTCGTTCCTGTTATATTTTAGAGATGCCTCATCTTCAAGGAATCATGACAAAAGTTACAAACCTTTGTTGCATAACGCATATGAAGCCTGCCATCTCAACCCTTCTCATAATGCATGCTGCATGTCTTGCCTGAATACTTAATGTGTTCTAGGTCTTGCTTAAATGATTGTCTAAGATATACATTGCAATCCAAAAATGACACAGAACCAATCTTCGTTGAAGATAAATACCTTAGAGTCAAACCTTGTCAGATGAAGCAAGCGCTCTACAGCTGGTTCCCCTTCTTTCAACTCATTATATGCTTTTCCCACATCCTGTAATTATTTAAAAGAAAATGCCAAATAAAAGAATGCCAACAAGCATACAAATAAATAACCTGAATGTGTGAATGAAATGTCTACAATTATCAACCCACTATGTTCTGATCATCGGTTTTCTAAAACCTGGATGGTAAAAGAGTCATAAGCATACTATGATGATCTGGAACGTCATCTTAGCCTCCTTAATGAATGAAACTTGTTGTGGGAACTATAGTAAGCAAGCTATCTCTAAAATCTAATGTGGAGTGGAAGAAATCATTGGCATAGATCTAAAAAGTCCACTCACTTCCCGTGGGCCTGTGGTACCTTAATTCCTGTTTCCTAGAGTTTACTTTCATCTTGAGGTGACACAAATCATGTATTCCTCTCCTTTCCTTCGTATGTTTCTTAATTAAAAATCTTTATTAGACAAGATAAACCTGAAAGTTGATAGAAGATAAGTAGGAAACTTCGCAGATGCTTCTTCATTGTTTTTGAAGGGCAATCAAAGATTAATATACTAGAAAAGAATAATTTATGGGAGTTAACACAAAAAACATATGATAAAAGATAAACCATCATGTCCTTACTACATTTCAAAGAATGGCTAGAGACTTAAGAATATATATAGATGAGTTACCTGAAGAGGCTCGACCAAGAGGACTAGGGACATGAGAAATGATAATAACCTTGAAAGGTCAAACGAATGTCTTGAAACCATCCATGAACCAGCACATATCACAACCAATCCACCTATGTATGTAACCTGGACAATCTGAGGTATGAATGCCTTCATTTCCTCTTTTTCAACCGCTGGACCAGATCATCATGAGCAAGCCTTCGGAATCTCAGACTTTCAGTAAACTCTCCATTGTTAGCCTTTACAACAAGCATTGATGGGAGCACCTAAAGCAAAAAACTATAGACCAGCTCATTAGTGCCCCTTATGTGAAACTTGATACATGAATCACTCTTTCTATATGTTTTCTCTCATTATAATATATATAATAATTTTAACTTACCTCATTTAGGTAGGCTGATAGCCCGGCAGCACTTAACTGTGCCTTCCTAGATATCTTGCGGAGCCTTCACCAAGATAAGCAACAACAAGTGACATGCATGGAATGACCTATGCTCACACCGTGAATATATCATTGTGCTCGGTCAGCATATAAGTTACTCTTAATTTAAAATGAAGAAAACCTCTACTTTGCAGGCTCACCAATGCTGATATTAATGAAAGTGCCGGACTAAGCTTGACCATTTGAGCAGCCATCGCAAGCAACTGTAGGGCATTTGGTACAATAGTCTGCAACTCAAAATCAGACAGAAATGAATGGGATGTTTCACAGATATTTTAGAAAGAAACATATGCGAAAATCTTAGCTACATTTACTTAGAAAGAAATACTCCTTTGTGCAATTCACACAGAATGTTTGGTGCTTGGATATTTGATTTGTTGAAAACTTCAGTTAGAATTAAGAACAATAGGATAAAAGCCATGAAATTGATGCTCTAGAGAGAATCAAAACAAGAATGAGAAACAAGGATAACAGCAATATTATTAATGATTAATACTTAAAAGCTATCGTGAAAAAAATCAAGACAATTATCTGGTTGACAAATACCTCTCGAAAAAATTCCAGAAAATTTTTGGTAGTTCATGTTAAAGCATAAGCAAATACTTACATACAGTGGTATTGTTCTTAAGTTAGATATTTAGACCCAAGGAGCATGTGATCCAGACAAATCTCAGCCATAGATAATTACCAAAGAAATGAACTTTCAATCCAATAACACAAGAAACTATGTTTCCAATAATATTAATTTGAGTTCTGAAACAAGCTTAAAGTTTTAAAAACAAATTTCAATTCAAGGTTCCAATTTTCTTAATATAATGACTAACGGTTATCCAATTCAAGGTTCAAATTGCAGACTAATAACCAAGCGAATAGCATCCCATAGTTCCAGCACTAGAAACTAATAAAAATACAATTTTTAAAGGAAAAAAATGGAGGAGTTTTTGAAATTACTGCTTACATTCAAGAGAGCATACAGAGTATCCGCAACATCCGCCGCCTCCGAGGTGATCCGATGAGCAACATCGCCAGCCGGAACCCCATCACTCCCTTCAAAGAACCCCAAATCCCTCTCGAGCACCCGATCGAACACGTGAGCCCTAATCTCATAGGCCGACCGCAGCGCAGCTTCCCAAAGCAGCGCTTGCTGCAAGTAGCTCGTGGCGGATCGGGCGCAGGCCAGAGCCGCAAGGATCAAGCCCTCTCTGGCGAGCTTATCGAACCCCGGTCCGGCAGCAAGGAGGGAGGGGAGGCGCCCGATTCGGGGGATGGAGGCGGAGAGGCAGTAGACAGAGGCGGCGCTCAAGATCCAGCCTTTGAGGATGGGCTGCCACTGGGATTGCACGAAGGGCTGGATGTCGAGAATGGGGGAAGAGAAGAAGGGGATTTTGAGGGAGAACAGAGCGATAGATGGGGAGGGTCTTCTCCTTGGTGCAGTTAGGGTTAGGGATTTTGGATTGAGATGAGGATGATGGTGGGAATGGGAAGGGGGAATTGGGGCTGTGAGCGCTGAACGAAGCATGGCGGGATGAAGCTTGTGGGGGGGATGATGAGTTGAGTTCGGGGTATAAAAAAATTATTATTATAAATACATCCGCACGACAGCGTAGAATGTACCCGCATTTTTTTGAAGACGTGATGTGTAATATTCATATATCTTTCTTTTTAGATGAAAATAAAGAAATTTGACACTTCTCAATTGTTTCTCAATTGTTTTTCTTTGTTTAGTAAGACAATAAGATCCACTACATTTCAATTTTTCTTCACTAGGCTTTGTTTGGTGAAAAATAATTAGAAAATGAGTTTTTCTTTAATTTTTGTGGGCTTCACATGCTTTCCCCTACAAAACTATTGTTTTGCTGAAAAAACTCAATAAAATATTATCAATTTTTCTATCTAAACTGACAGCTCGAAAAAAAAGTCAGAAAACTAACTGTTGTTAGGTTCATAATTTTCCAACAAAAGCCGTTAAAAATTTTCTTGAGCCTGTTTCCTTAGCAAATAGACCCCTCAGAATAGTTTTTTCATAGATCGTCAACTATTTTCTTTATAATTGAATTATCATTTAAACAAAGACATGAGGAATTTTATTTCTTTTTATTAGCAGGTGCAAATACGAGGAATTGATTTAGTCTGAAAAGAACACAATTGAAGGAATTGACTCGACCTAAAAATCACTATTGAAAAGAGATGACCCTTTAAATGAAGAAGAATCGACATAAGATTCCAAAATTCATTCAAGGCAAACACATATTGTTTGGTTGCCATAATTGACAGTAATTCGTAAGTCATAATTAATAATTCTTTTACAGTTATGAATGAATTACATGCATATAAGTTTTACGATATTTAGTTAATAATATAAAGTTATAAATGAGAAAGTGTAATGTTTTACTGTATTTGATTGTCATAATGTGTAAAGCGTAAATAAAAAGTTTAGCACAAAATTAATTATTTAGTGATTTAAATTTTTTTAATATTACAAATAAATACTAAAAATAATAAATATTAAAAAACTAATATTAACATAAAAATTAATACAAATTTGCATGACCCTAAAATTAACTATAAGTGATTGATAATTGAATTGCAAGTGAGTAGTAGTTGAGTTGCACAAATCTTTTACGAATTACACTCCAAACAAATACCGTATTTATAATTAAGTTATAAGTGATTTACCTTTTACGTCCAAACAAACAGCCCACGCCTACCACAGCAATGTTGAATGACCCGGCATAAATGAATCATCAGATAAGGTTTCAGCTGGGCACCTCCAGGCATAAGACTTAGAAACAGACATTAAAACAATAATATAGCTAGAATGAACGAGATAGAAGCACAGAAGATAACAGACAGCTATAAAACTGCAAGAAACCCAATATCTTTCCACCAGAAGCCTTAAATTTAACTAGGGAAAATACTTTCAGAAACAACAGAAAATCAAGCCATGCCCATCACCAAAATTACTGAGAAAATATCTATTCTTAAAAAAGTATAATCAAGTATATCATCATCTTGCATGCATTTCTCTCTCTATAATACCTGCCTATTTATGAATAAAAGAACCAGCACATGTAATGCCAAGATGAACGGAACACAGGTTACCAAGAGAGACAAACACAAGTGCACTAATAAGGGCAGCAAGACGTAGCATCACGAACATAATAAGTAATAATTTAGACTGCGAAAAGAATTTCACCAAACATAAACGAGAGGCTCGTCCTAGTGTTGGAATACAAGGAACAAAGTCTTAAAAAGTCACTACTCTCAGAAACAAAGTTAAAACCATCTAACGGAATCTTGGTAGAAACTCCCGCCTCTAGGTGTTGGTGGCTCTTGTGTAAATCTGCTGGCTGGAGTGAGCAGCTACCATCCTGATGGCACCCCTAGCCATTAAGTCTTTTATCGCCCTTCTTGCTAGTGATCCATTGATCTGTTAAGACAGATGACTTTAGAAATTACACAAACAATAATTCAATGCAAAAATAATCACACTACAAGAATTTAGAATCTTTTAGACATGGAATTGTTTCCATGCAAAAGCCACATATTCTAGATTTTTTATGCTGGATGCTACTTTAAAGAAAACATTCCTTCTTAGCGGATCACCTATGTTTTATCATTAGTTACCTTGAGCTTGAGTTAAATTTTAATCATTCATTTAAATAAAAGACACAGAAAGGATTACAGTCAACAAGTGGAAAAGAGAAAAAAGAAAGAAGCAGCAAAAAAAGTGATTCTCTTTGGGCGCTAGCTACCTTAAAAAGTACAACCCTAACCACACAGTGGTGGTGGTAGTGGGGTGCGCGTGTGTTTCATGTGCCCCTATGCCATCGGGTCTTGTGTATTTTCTGGCCTATCATTGTCCCTGATCCTTGTCCATCTTCATAGTTTCAATTCACTCTTAGCGGTCAAGAAAATTCTGAAAACAGGCATCGAAGAATTTCATTCACCCTCTAATAATTGGATATTCTTGATCATATGTATATATGAGTTTCCTCGGGCGCTCAAGATTCATCCTCTGAACATTACCTCAGCAGTGATTTTCTTTGTGGAAAAGTTTCTTATATGGTGCTCCCTATGGGCTGGTTAATCTCACTTGGATAGGCCAAACCTGATAAAGGCCAGTTCCAAACTGCAAAATTGTCAGGTTAGGGTTAATGATGCACATATGTTGGGCAATTTTGCGTTTTAAAACCAAATATGTACATCAAGTGTGCATCCCATACCTGCCCAGCCAGCCTCAGCTTATAAACAAAAATGCATGAGTATGTGTGTACATTATATAGGTATGGGTGTATTGTCATTTTTTTCTGATTAACTCTAATAATTGGATATTCTTGATCATATGTATATATGAGTTTCCTCGGGCGCTCGTGATTCATCCTCTGAACATTACCTATGCAGTGATTTTCTTTATGGAAAAGTTTCTTATATGGTGCTCCCTATGGGCTGGTTAATCTCACTTGGATAGGCCAAACCTGATAAAGGTCAGTTCCAAACTGCAAAATTGTCAGGTTAGGGTTAATGATGCATTTATGTTGGGCAATTTGTGTTTTAAAACCAAATATGTACATCAAGTGTGCATCCCATACCTGCCCAGCCAGCCTCAGCTTATAAACAAAAATGCATGAGTATGTGTGTACATATATATAGGTATGGGTGTATTGCCATTTTTTTCTAATTAACTCCTTGTTCAACCTAACCAGAACTACAACCAACCATATACAATTTGAAACCAGCAAGGCTGCACAACAATTTAATGCAAGTCTAGCTTGGTTGTTGAATGCTAGCCAAATACAGAAACCTGCCGTGGCCAACCCTCCTGCCTAAATACTGGCTAGACTTGAGTTTATGTAGGAACTAACCCAACCTTCCCTTTACAGAAGTAATAATTTGCAGTAGGGTTGCCTTTTCTATATGATAACAGGTGTGGCTTCATCAAAAAAATATAGTGATTTTTAATATTTCGAATTTGTTTCACTGTTGAGAAGATGAGGTTAACAAATAATGGACTGATATTTAGGATTTGGCTTTCATTATAGGTTTTTTTAAAACTTGTAATATTTGCTTTGAGAAAATTCCACCTATTTTAAAAAGTGAATTGAAACTATCACTAGCTATGTACTCCTGGTCTTAAATCCATTTTGGCTACCTATATAAAACAACAAAAAAATAGTAGGCCCAGCATTTCCAACATTATCAACTCAAAAATATCAGAATTTCAATAACCGTACATATATCTCTAATTCTCTATTTCTAAAGGAACCAGATAGCCCAAAGAATACGAGTTTAAGCTATGCATAATTTCTAAAACATGCAATTTGTAAGACATGATGATTGTAAGACATGATGATCTACGAATAGAAAGAAATTAACAAAAAATACACAAACACAATTTATATCACTGTAACGCATCCAAGACCAGTTATAGAGACCCCAGAAACTCATGCATGTAATCAAAACATCACAAACTATGCACTCCTAATATCTACATCCATTACAGCTACTAGATGAAACAACAAAAGAAAGTATGCCAAGCCTTTTCAAAATTATCAACTCAAATATATCAGAACTTAATAAGAGTACATATATCTCTATTTCTGAACAAACCTTATATACCAAAGAACAATGCATATAATTTCTGAAAAGTGCAAGTTGTAACACACAATGATTTATGAATTACAACATTAGCCAACTAATTTTGCAAAACTGATATAATTCTTAGAAAATAAATGAAAAAAGTCGAGATCTTTACCCTCAATCTTTCAGACAGCACAGAGGGAGTGATCTGCTTGTACTTGGGGACCTCCGACAGCATCTTATCATAGCTTCCCTGATCAAAAAGAACAGCATTGTTCACCTTCTCCTTTTGCTTCCCCTTGCTCCACTTCTGTAATCATAACAAAAGAACCTAATCACTTCAAAAAACCAGATCCAAACACACCAACAAAAAACCTAACCCTAACCCTAACAGTAGATTGGATAGAACCTTCTTCTTCTGCTTGCCGCCGCCAGACTTCGCGGGCTTAGAGGACGGGGGAGGGGCCTTCTCCTTCTTCGGCGCCTGTCTCGCGAATCAAAAGAAAAAGGATCAAATAAAGACATCACAGGAATAACGATTGAGGAACGAGGGAAGGCGATAAAAATACCATTTTGAGTACGAAGTTTTAAGAGGCGGAGCAGCGGCGATTCTGATTGAAGGGAAAGAACTAGGGCAGCAATTAACAACTCAACGGTTTATGTACCTATTTATATGTGGGTGGGCTTCCTATCGCGGGCTCCGATGGGCTCTCTAATTTTTTTTTCCAGCCTGTTCAGAGATGGCCCGTTAAAAGCCAGATCTAAAAGTAAAAGAGGGCATGTGTCCATTTGATTAAGCAACCAAGTAAATCAGATGTTAGAAGTTACAGGAGGTTAAATGAATAAATATAAGTTATATAATCTAGCTCAAGTAGTGTGACAAAGTTTTTACTATCGAGGTTCTGAGTTTGAATCTCTCCAAAATCAATGAGTAAGAAGATACTGAATCAACAATGCACGCTGTAGTGTTTCTCTGCCCTCGTAGTATAAGCTTTCAGTCCTTTCTCCTAAAGGAATAGAGCATGAAAGCCTGCATACGAATATTGAACCCAGTGGGCTCAATGGGCCTTCCGGGCCCGAGAAAGTAGTGAAGACAAAGGAAGAGCTTGAGAAGAATTTTCTCAACAAAAGTGTGATTACATTGTGATCACTGAATCAATTCCACAAGTAGAGCTCTAGGGAGGACTTCAAATAGGGTTACAAACACAAAGAAGACTTGGAAGAAGTAAAAGTAGGAAGTAGCAATTTGGAGAGCACATAATCTCATGAGCTGCATATTTAGCTACATTCTTTTCTCTTTCAGTTCTTGCTCCCAA
Source organism: Agave tequilana (assembly GCA_038442645.1). Lineage (NCBI taxonomy): Eukaryota > Viridiplantae > Streptophyta > Magnoliopsida > Asparagales > Asparagaceae > Agave > Agave tequilana. The sequence goes on along the minus strand of JAVJIF010008444.1, from coordinate 94,987 downwards.
AACCACGAGGGCTCGGTCTCGCTGCTGTCGACTCTGCAAACTGCCTCCGAGATTCTGATCTCCTCTCCTCCTGGCAGTGCCAGGAGGAGCCTGATAAAAGAAAGAGAAATGTTAGAAGATATCAGTAGGAACATATTCACGATTATCAAAATAACCTCATGCCAGTGAAAGTACAGTTGTTGAGATGTACACATTTTAGTTTGATATTACGAACTAATTTGATTTTCATATTCTCTATTTGAGAATCGATTTTCCCATTCTTATGGCAAAGAACCTCTATCTCCATCTTAGTTTAAAAAAAACAATCTCCGTCTTCATGACTCCCACGAGTCATCTAGATAGATAAATTTTGAGAGGTTGACACGACATTGTAGCTCCCCGAAGGAACTACTCAACAAAATGCATCCTAAATAACTCTTTCTTTCAGTATAGAAATATGTAAAATGTTATTAGATATAGTCAGGAATTCAAGCTTGAGATGACTTAGAACATAAATAAGCGTGGATTCAACATTTTACATGGAAGTTTTTTTCAAACAAATAGAAGACCTTATAATGAACTTAATAAAGTTGAATATCTTTTCAAATTAATTAAGCAACAGTCGCAGCCACTACCTAAGAGGGACATGAAGTACCTTTTCTTCAGCTTTTAGTGATTCCTCGAGATTACTCAATGCAGGGATGGATCCTCCTTCCATAACCCCCAATAAGTTCTTCATGCGCACACGCATTTGGAAAAGTTGCGCAACAAGCTGGCTCACCTGAAATGTTTGAAACGTACGACATTTTATTGACATGTGCCAGAGAAGGCATCTTGCAATGCTTCTAACACGTAAAGATACACCACATTACCTGCTGTTCTGTTTTCCCGGACTCTGTAGCAATTCTCTTCCTCCTAGCAGGTGATTCAGCTAGCAGTTCAGGTTTCTCCCTTTCCTCTGCAAAAGAAAGACCAAGAGATAACTGGATATTATCAATGCCTAAGCATGCAATCAGGCATTAACTGAGTTATATTAGCAGTGAAAATTGTAGTATACTTGCAGACCAGCAGCCAGCTGATGGACTAATGCATACAAACAGAGAATGAAGACATATGAAGAACAAAAAACTTCCATTATCTAGAGACAAAATTACCAGGGGTCATAACATTAATCATTGATTCCATAATTTTTAAGCTTTTCTCTGCTTCACGGATTTGAGCTGGAGTCACCTGCTCTCCAATAAATAAAGGACTCAGTGGCAGTTTCACAGCTTTCAAACTGTTTACATACAAATAATGAGCAGGAATTACCATGATTCGAGAACATAATCAATTTGGAAAGAGACAGAGAAGGAGAATAGAGGAAGATCAAGGAGAATAAAAGAGAAATATACCTTCCCCATGCCTGGGATCATCCCAATTACACGGCTCATAGAACCCATTTGAGCAACAGCACGTGTTTGCTTTAAAAAGTCATTGAAGTCAAAGTTTGCACTCATGATCTTCTTTTGCAATTCCTCGGCATCTTCTTGTTTCATCTACTTGCATAATTTAGGCCAGATGAATTAGATAGAGTAATTTAAGTGAGAATAGCAGAGAAATGAAAGGACACTCACAACTTCTTGTGCCTTCTCCACAAATGAAAGAACATCTCCCATTCCCAAGATACGTCCTGCCATGCGATCAGGGTAGAAAGGTTCGAGGTCTTCCATACGTTCCCCTCGACCTACAAGCTTGATTGGCTTTCCTGATACCTGCAATGGCCCAACAAGAACTTCTGCATAAGAAAAACAAGAGGTCCAAAAAGTTAATGCTTTAATTATCAGGAAGCAAGTACGAGTAAGATCAGCTCAATATCGCACTGTTAATGGCAGTAAGAAAAGTTAAGGGCTGATAACAAAGAAACATAACACTAGTTTGTACTTCCATAAAAGAAATGTGACTTATTCCTTGGTTTTTAAAGCCCGCAGAGGGTATGCCTAAACCTTGCAATCTCCAAAAGGGGGGGAAAAAAAGCCCAGAAAGGATATGCCTATCCCTTGCATTCAACATTGTTGCTCAAAGTGACACAAATGGTGGATCACTTATCAGACAGTCCTATGCTTTGTGTCAGTGTATTAGGAAGCATGAATTAGGCATTTGTATATTGCCACATCAATACTAAAACAACTTAGGGTCCTTCTGTCTCTACATACACATACATTGAACACCCCATGTTATAGTCAGGTTTATGAATATGTTACTCTCCTCTTCAAATACCATGTTTGGGCGATATTTGGGCTATTGACAGTGATATGTAATAAACAACATGATTACTAGAAAAATACACATGCTTTCTTTTTCAAACCATGATGTCAAATACTTTTTTCACAGGCTAAGTGCCAAGATACAGCTAACCTGTGGACTCATCTGTCTGTGGAAGAATGGAAGTGAGATTTAACTCCCAGGTAAGCTAAAAGAGCAACAACATATAATTCAGTGGAATCAATCAATAAGCTTTATGTTCTACAGATACACAAGTAACACAACACACATAATTTACATTAGAAGAAAATAATGCATCACAGATGAAGAAAGTGTCATATTACCAATGCATGGGCAGAAACAAAGCCATGTGGTAAAAGGTAATGTTCTATGTGAGTGCAAGAAAAATGAAAACCTCTCAGATAATGGAAGAAATACCTCTCTAACACTTAAAGCTGCTCCACCTCTAGAGTCACCATCCAATTTTGTCAATATAGCACCAGTAATACCAATCTCAATATTAAATGTTGTGACCAACGCTGAAAGCAAAGAAGGAAACAGTTTACATGAAGTGCAACTACTGAAATATAGATTTAACTGAAGGTAAATTTCATCAGGATATCAGTACAAGTAACCAACTCTCTCTCTCTCTCTCTCTCTCTCTCTCTCTCTCTCTCTCTCTCTCTCTCTGCGCGCGCGCGTCGTACACAAATCAATATCCTTGATCTTACAAAAAAGAACAATGATGACTCATCTTCAATGAACACAAAGATAAAATCTGTAAACAGTATCTTACAATATTGGAGGGAAGGGAAAGAAAAGCAAATTGTGATACGACATGACTAAGAAATTATTTTACTGCAATACTTGTTCATACAATGATAATATGCAACTAGTAATATGCACTAACAGTAGATACCTGCAGCCTCTTGACCAGTCATTGCATCCACCACAAGCAAGACTTCTGTTGGATTTAGTGCCTTCTTTACTTCCTTCAACTCATCCATCATTGATTTGTCTATCTGATCAAAAGAAAAATAGTCAGCTACTGAAAACAAATTAAAATTTTGATATCAAGACACAGAAAACCATAATAAAAGAAGGATCAATATTCAATCCTTGGAAGCAAAAAACTATTATAAAACAAGAAACTATTATCCAATTAGTAATCAAAGGTAATCTGTAAAATAAAATTCCGCACCCATGCACTATGAACGACCAGATATTATATGTGCATAGAACTTAGATACAACATGCACAAACACGGATCGTGAACATTAGATATAACCTCACGTAACTTATTAAACAAATTTAACTTCATCCTATTCTTACGTGCTCATTCTTCATATGGTTATCTATGTTAGAGAAGGAACCATAGAGTTATACTGTTTTCAAGGAGACCACCCTACGTGTAATATACAAAACAAAAAGACTCAGTTTATTTTTCACCATTCAAGGTTGGACATCAGAGCAAACAGAAAACAAAGAGATTCAAGGAAGGTTCCAAGGAAACCTGCAGTCTTCCAGCGGTATCCACTATGACAACATCAATATTTTTCTTTTGGCTTCTTCCAGACCATTTTTAGCAATTTGTGCAGGCTTTACTTGCGTTCCTTCTTTATAAACAGGAACACCCACCTGTACCAGGAAAAAACGAGGAATGAGCATGAAAAAGAAACCAGATGATCATAAGAGTACAGACACAAAAGAAAACAAACAGATCCTATAGAACACATGATAATAAGTTGATAACCAATCAATAAAGATGATTAATCCGCAAGCCGCTAATCTTGAAAACAATGGAGAAAACAAGTGAAGTTCTCATAAAATTGAGACAAAAGAAGAAAAAGGAAAAGGTAGTAATAAATTCTTAAATGGCCACGTACCTTTCATGAAAAGAAAAAAGAAAAAAACTGAAATATAAGTCAAAAAAGGTAACAAGATTTAAGATGGGGAAAAAAACACAAAATGGAAAATTTTTGGTAGAATCAAATAACAATCCTATAGTAAATAGCAATACCTGCTCTCCCAAAATTGAAAGTTGGTCGATAGCTGCAGGCCTATACACATCTCCAGCAACCAGCATACAACTTTTCCCCTGTAATCTGTGTCATATCTGTTAGTATCAACAATTTATGCAGGTAGAATTGCAAAATAAGAATAACGGTGAAAAAGGCGTAATGAACTGCACCAGCTTCTTTAGGTAAAAGGCTAGCTTTGCACAAACAGTAGTCTTTCCAACACCTTGTAAGCCTGCAAGTAATATCACTGTCGGCCCGATTTTGCAAATACGAGGTCAGACACTTCTCCACCCATCAGTTTCACAAGCTCATCATTTACAATCTGTGATATGCAGGTATCAGTATCAAGGCAATCTCTGCTAGAAAAGCTGGGACTTCTAGATAACAATAGGAAAAAGAAAGGATTTGATTCATCACAAAGTTTCTACAAAATTGTTGAAGAAATCACATAAATTCATTTACAGATTTTACAGATCCTGAGAAGCAGTCGCATTCTTCACAAAGTTTCTACTGTTGAATATATACTTCTCAGATGTTTATTCCTACCTTCACTAGTTGTTGATCTGGTCTCACCCCTCGGATCAATCCAACACCAACAGCTTTTTCACTAACTGCCTGCACAAACCTTCGCACAACTGGCAAGCTTACCTGCAAAAAAAGAATATAGTTGAACTCACTAACAATGACATCACATAGTAGAAGAAAACAATGCAACCAGTAACATCTGTTTTTTTTTTTTTTTTTGTGCCCTTTCTATCCTTTTAGCAAGAACCATAACAAAAACCCTGATCTGAAACATAAGAACCAAATTACATCTGCTTCCAAAAGAGCCCTCCTAATATCCCGCATCGGCTCAACAATGTTCTCCTTCGTCAAAACATCTAAAACATGAGAAATTTTCGTTAATACACCATCAACCCAAAAGCAGTGACCAGTACTAAAAGGAAATTTATGGTACTTGGGTAGCAAACAAATAAATATCACAAAATTCCATCACTCCTACAGTCTGTTGCAAAAAACACTGATTGTGTCTTCACATTATTTTTCCATCAAACGAAATGGGTTAATTGATACGTAAAACAAACCATAGATTAGAAAAACCCTTCACATTATCATGATTATTAACAATGTATACTCGTTTGAAATGCATATGGAACTAAAAAAATAATAATCAGAAATTGCTGTCAAAGAAGTGAGATGGAGCAAAGAAAAGAAGAGACCTTCTCCTTTGAGTTTGCTCCAAGCGGCTTCGAGCCCACTAGTCAACTGCCCAAACATTTCAGCCCTCACTACAAACAATCTCTCTCTACTGCCATTTCGAGACTTAGAATTGACCCAACTCCATATATCCCTCTAAGATTACAAATGCAAAATTATATTAGAAACTAAACAAAACTTTAACTAAAAGCTTGAGATTTTCCCCCAAAATTGAACTATAGGAAACTTACAGTGAAGAGATTCTTTCGAGAAGACCCAACGGCGAGGCTGGAACCAGTCCAGGGAGAAGATAAATTGGCGGGAAAGCTCGGCCTGCACGAGCTCCTCAAACCGCATAGCGCCACGTGGCTCGGGGAGATGTAGCGGTAAGCAACGGCCGAGAAGAGCACAGCTTCCATGGCGAATGGAAGTGGAGAAGAAGAAGAAGAAAAGCGAATTTTGGAGATAAGAAAAATGGAAACTTCTCAAGAAAGAACCCCAGATAAACAGGAGCGGATACATTGCCACCCCAGAAAATGAAAAGGCACCCACAAATAATTACAAGTATGTCATTATTTTTTATTTATTTTTTGACATGTTTACCCTGCCTGGTTGAAAAGTTCAAAACACGCTTCACCTTCCTCCTTCCTCTCTCTCTCTCCTCTTGTTCATCCATCATCTTTCACTGTTAGCCTGTCCTCCCTCTCACCGGTGACCCCCAGCCTCTCCCACCCCACTCCACCCCACCCCCCAACTGTTCGGCCGGGTTCCGGATAGGGGTGGGCGGGGGAGGGCAGTGGCGTAGCCAGGATTTCAAAGTTGGGGGGCATAAAATAACATGGAATAATATCAAAATTGTAAGGATATTTAATACTAAATAATAATGATTTTCTTTCTAAAATACTAGGAGAAAGGGAGGGGTCTCAAACTTGAAATCTCTCAACCAATATTCTATTGCATAAAAGTGATTGTTACAGTATGAAACTGCACATCCAACTCCAAAAGTATAACTTGCAAATCAAACTCCTTACATATTAAAAAAAACAAAATCCAATCACCTAAAACAAAAGTGAAATAAACTAACGATAATACCTTACAAACTGCCTCGACGCTTTGACATATTTTGAAACCGTTCCATGATTACATCATTACTAATAGTATCAAATACATCAGATTCGATATATGTTACCAAACAATCATTCGTCCACTGATCTCCCATGCGGTTGCGCAGTTTAGATTTCACAATATTCATAACAGAAAATACTCTCTCAACATTTGCAGTTGCCACAGGTAAAATCAATGCAAACTTCACAAGTTTATAGACAAAATGATATACCACATCTTTTGTCATCTCCACCATCTTCAGTGCAAGACCTGCAATCCCTTTTAGTTGCAGAAATTCACTTTTTGATCGCATATCATGAATGAATGTATCAATTTGATCATCAAGAGCCATGATCTCAGTTGTTGAGAAATCATTAGGATAAAACTCAGCAAGACGAAGTAACTTCTCCTTATTAAATGCAGCAAAAGAATTACTAGAATTTAAGCATGTTACACAAAGAAGTAACTCAGTGTTCGCCTCAGTAAAGCGATTGTTTAGCTCTTGAACCTGCAAATCTATAACTGCATAAAATAAGTCACACCGATAATGATACATGTTGGTAAAGTTCTGAGCATTGCGGCGTGATCTCCCTGTGGGTATAAACATATCATCCATGTTGGGGACCTCGATATCATGTTTGACACAGAATGAAGAAACAAGCTCAAGGAAAGAATCTCATCCATCATCTCTCATTTGTTGAAATCGTTGTTTGGCTATTTTAACAAGATCCATGACGTTCACAATATCTTGATCTTTTCTTTGAAACGCCAAAGACAACTCATTGGTGAACCCCAACACAATTTTCATCAAATGAATAGAAAATGCAAACTCAAAAGTTCGCATCATTTGTAGAATCAACACAGCTTCTCCTCTCTTTTCAGCGCATGATGTTTTCTCTATACTCTCAAGAGCTAAAATCACAGGAGTGTATAAAACAATCAAGTTTAGCATTGCATAATAATGAGAGCTCCAACGCGTATCACCAGCACGTTTAAGCCCCATTTCCTGGTTCAAACCTCTCCCAGTACTGAGTTCACCACTTTCAAGTCCTTTCAGAATCTCATTAGCTTGTGCTTCCCGGAGAATGTCACGACGTTTGGCAGAAGGCCCAACAATATTGCAAATATTTGCAACAACTGTGAATACCACATCCATCTTAGAATTATTTTTAGCAACAGCTACTAATGCCAACTGAAGCTGATGTGCAAAACAATGAACATAAAAGGCAGATTTGTTTTCATTTAAGATAAGAGCTCTGAGTCTATTGAATTGACCCCTCATGTTACTTGCCCCATCATAGCCTTGTCCTCGTAATTTTGAGATGCTTAATCCATGTGTAGCAAACATAGCATCAAATGCTTGCTTCAAGGTTGTGGCACTAGTGTCATAAATATGTAAGATTTCCAGAAAACGCTCAATCACATGGCCTTTTTTATCCACATAACGTAATACAACTGTCGTCTGCTCCTTTGTTGATACATCTTGAGATTCATCAACCAAAATGGCAAAATATTCATTCTCTATGTCATTTACAGTAGCATTTATGGTCTCTGTTGCAGCCGCACACACAATATCCTTCTGAATATCAGGAGATGTCATCTTCTGATTCTCTGGAGCATTTTGCAAAACAACTTTTTCTATCTCCTCACAGTTCTTTGCAAGAACTTGCAAAAGTTCTAAAAAATTACCTCAGTTTCTAGAATTGCAAGATTCATCATGTCCACGAAAAGCTAATCCTTGCCGCAAAAGATACCGAATAGAATCGATCGAGGCATTCAACCGAGTCCGATATTGAACTCGAGCAAGTTGTGAAGTCTTAAGATTACACTATCAATGTGTTGATCTTGTCGTAGCAAGTTCTCACACTTCTCCACTGCTAGATTGTGAGAACTGTTAGGGCCTCCAACATGAGCTTTCAATTTCGCTGTTGCATGAGCCCAGTTTCTGAATCCTTCAACAATAAATGCAACTCCACCATATTGCTCATGTTGACCTTTGAAAAGATAGCAACATAAACAAAATGCTGCATCTTTTTTGACACTATACTCTAACCAATTCGGATACATGTCGAACCATTTTGGATTGAATCGACGGTATTTATTGTTAAATAAAGTTTGAGGGTAGTCATCTTTACCCATACAAGGCTGACAAGGACCTTTCTGTAAAATATGCTCTTCTTTTCCTATCTTGCTCTTTAGGAGAAATGCCTTTATCATATATTACTTTTCTTAATCCAGGATCAGCTGAAAGTTCTTCTAAATTAGTCTCAATGCGTCTCTGTTTTAATGAAGGTTCAGATTCTTTGTCAATTGTTGAAGTGTTTGGGCACTTGGGCGCAAGTTGATTAACACTTTCTCCCGTACTTGAACTTTCATTTGGTTTTGATTTTCTTATAAGAAATTTGTCCATTCCTACAAACATATCATACGTGTTCTCAATTTCATGGTTGTTATCTTATAATCCAAACATAAGCATAATGAAAATATGAAATTTACTATTGATAATCAATTCAATAACTTCAAGAAATAAAAAACACTTCAATTAGAAGCATGGTACTTACTGTAAACTGTGTCTATGAATGGTAGACTCTTCTCCGCCTCCTAAAAGGAGATCCCTCTGCAAATAAAGTATGCAATGCAACATCAGTTTTCAAATTGTGCAGATACTTATGATTTATTCAACACCATGCACACCACTTGACAAATCCCCTTTGTCAAATGTGTACACCTTCTCTTACAACCAAGAGAACAAACACCACCTTGTACAACTTTCTTCTACACCAAGAAGACACCTGTGTATAGAGGTGTAAACGGGTCGGGTTCGGGTCGGATCCATGCCATATCCGAACCCGAACCCGATAAGGAATTCGGGTTCGGATTCTGGTTCGGGTCGGAATCTCTTCTTTCTTATCGGGTTCGGGTCGGATTCGGATTTTAAATAGGTGTATTAAAGTTTCAATGAGAGTTATTTTTTAAAGTTGTATTTCAATTTTATTAGATGCAAAATGAAAGTTTATACACTTTACTTTTATAATAATATGAACAAGTTCTCATTTTTATAATTTTACTAATATAAATATGGAGAAATGTATGATGATAAGTACCATTTATAGCATTTACTCTCTTTTCGGGTTTGTTATCGGGTTTCGGGTTTGAAATAGTAATATCCAAACCCGACCCGATACGCATTTCGGGTCTAGTTTTTAGATCCAAACCCGATCCGTTAGTAAAAAATCGGATCGGGTTTTCGGGTTTTCGGGTACCATTTACAGTCCTACCTGTGTACAATGATTTCTTTGATGATTACAACACTTCCTATAAGCCTTGGTACAATATGTGAACATGGATAAGGTCTAGTATAGGAGAAACTTCAGAGAACTTCACTATAGAATTGGATTTTGGTGAAGAACTGAAGTGGGAACAGTTTTCAGGAATTGGCAGAATTTTGTGGTTGAAAACTGAAGATTAGGATTAGTATATAGCCTTTAGATTAATAACCCTATATATAGCTGCACTCTAGGATTAGTTAGGGTAGTTATAGGTGCAATTCAAAAATTTAAAACGTTGGAAAACGTTGCACAAAAGACCAGATAACGGAAACTGTCCAACAGTCAGAAACTGACTATATCGACTTGCCTTTTAAGTTAGTCGAATAGTCTAGGCAAATTTCCAAAGAGTAGTCGACTACTATTGGGTATTAGTCGACTAGGTCAAGATAAGCTCAAGTGACAGGTTTCTGGATAACTGAATCAAGTCGACTACAACTTCTTTATAAGTCGACTAGTCCAGTGATGAGTCAAGATAAGCTCAAGTGAGACACAGGATTAGTCGACTATGGCTTTGGTCAAGTCGACTACATAACGTATTAGTCGACTAACAGGGACTATAAGTCGACTATATATCTATGACTTCCATGGCGGACAGCGGCGGAGTTTATAATTTTTTTATTGATGTAATTAAATGGCATCTAAGAGTTGAAGTTGATGAAGTATCTGAAGGAGGTGATTGCGATGATGGAGCTTGCGCAGCCGGCGGTGAGAGCGAGGGCGGTGACGGTGAGAGGGGGCGAGCCGAGGGCGATGATTGGAAGTATTTTTTTTTACTTGATTGAAAATTTGGAAGTGTTTTGAGAAGACTAAAAGTCCAAGGATCTGAAACAAGATCTCCCCAAATTCCCTTGATAATCAAGAATTAGACTTAGACCCAAAAAGCATAAAAAGAACAAATTGAGAGAATGAAAATTTTTACCTTAATTGGAGATTTGGGGGAAGAACTTCGAGTCTTCGACCAGTGCAAAAGCCACGAGCGAGATCAGAAACCCTAACCCTGGAGCCTGGATTTCAATTTTCAAGCGAGAACGAGCAGCGAGAGCAAAAAATAGGAGAGGCCGTTAGGCTTCAGCTCTCAGCCTCTTCCAAGTTATTTATTGGCTGGGTTAATAATAGTAGGGGTTTTTTTTCTTGCGGGCCCGAGGGGGGCACGTGCCACCCTGTGCCACCCCTGGCTCCGCCACTGGGGGAGGGAGTTCGCCGATGTGAGAGGGAGAGGAGAGAAGAAGAAATGAGTACTTTGATCATTTTTGTATTTTTTGAGAGTGTCTGTAACAAATTTTGGGATCCTTAATCTTTGAAGTGTCTTTCTCATTTTCTTGAGTGGCAATATCCGAACCCAATCTTTTTTACTCTCTTACTTTTTCAAAAATGCCCGCGTGAGGGATTTCTTTTCATTTTTCCTCATATAGACTTCAACTTTCCAAAAAATTAGAATATGAATATTTTTTACTCAAATTCAATGGTCACAACATTCAAATACAATATTCACTCGTTGAAGTTGTTTTATATTATAAAATCAAGTGTTTGTAGTTTTCTTGTTCATGCATTAAGTAGACACGAAATGAACGATCAAAATAGCATATTACTTAAATCTATAATTCTAAACATATGATTCCGCGATCCAATCATTTTGTCATGAACTAAACATTTATAAACTCTCACACACTAATTTTTATTAGATTTCACATATTTTACACTGTTAAACTAATTAACTTATTATTTCGACTGCTCATTTTAAGCTCACTTGCTGAATAAACAGAAAATATTCAGAACATTTGATTTTTTTTTTTTTTAAGCACTTTTAACAGTATAGATGAAATCTAATGGAGTGAATTTTCAATTTGAATAGACAAGCATTGAATTTGAATGGAAAAATTACATCTCCATAACCTTCCCAAAAGACTCAAGTCTATCTTCACATAATATTGTCATCATCTTCTAATTATCGATGTTTAATTTTGTTCTATTTGTTATTTCATTAATATGTAAGAAAAAAGTATATATTTTTGAGATGATTCTTTAATCTCTATCTATGTTTGATTTTATTTGAATTAGCATCTCAATTAAGGAAGTGAATTCAATTACAATTGATGACGTGCCCACGTCAAAGAATATATAGACATGTTTTATTCTATTACAAAGGATAAGAACTCCAGAATAATATCTGAAATTTTAACGATAAAAAGTTCTATACATGATCATTGATCATACTCTAATCTTATATTTAGTTATATATATATTTTTTCCCCTAAAAAAAGGGTTCCATTAAAGTCTGTTTGGATTTAAGGAATTGGTGTGAAGTGAGGAAGTAGGAAGTAAGATTTATTTCCTTTAGGAAAAAGGGAAATGAGTAGTAAGTTTTCTGGTGTTTGGATGGTTGTTGGGAAGTGTGGTTTGGAAAATGTTTTGTTGTTTCCGGTGTTTGGATGGTAATGAAAAGTGGAAATGGAAAAGTTGACCACAAAGTTGACCGCAAAATAATATTAAAATAAAAATTAATTAAGAAAAATAAAAAATAGATTGTAATTAGAATGCAAGTGAGATTTACATGACCAAAAAATTAATTGTTTTATGCTATAATTTATTATAAATGAGATTTACATGACCACAAAATTAACTGTAGCACTCTGGAAGTGAGAAAATGGTTGTGTAAAAGAGAGATGAAAAAGGGAAAATGGGGTTTTCTTATTTTCCTTTTCCGGTGTTTGGATAGATAGGGAAATGAGTAATTATACTTCCCCACTTCCTCACTTCTCTCGGATTCCTTGAATCCAAACAGCCCCTAAAAGGAGAAGAAAAAATAAAAAACAAATGCAACGAAAAAAGAGAAGTCAACGAAAGAGAGAAGTCAACGAAAGAGAGAAGTCAAAGAAAAAATAAAAAACAGCCCCTAAAGAGAGAAGTCAACGAAAAAAACAAATGCAATGGGCTACAACAAGGCCCAGATACACCAAAGGGTTCCGTAGCCAGGTTAACCTTACAAAATCCAAACCCAGTCCAGTGATTTAATTGGGTTTCAAGCCCAGCCCATAGCCCATCTCTCTAACATATCTTGTCAAAAGTCACAACTCAGCGCTAATTGCAAAGGATTAGAGAGAGAGAGAGAGAGAATGCAAGGCCTTCTCAGAGTCAAGACTCAGATTGTTGAATAGCTGTGTGAAATATATTTAGGGGCTGTTTGTTTCGCGTAAAACTCCGAAATTCGTAAATAATTTACTACTCAGTTACAATTACGGTGTTTGTTTGGACCGTAATTCGCAAAAGACTTACGTAACTCAACTAACGCTCACTTGCAACCCAGTTACCACTCACTTACAGCCCAGTTACAGTTAATTTTGTGGTCATACAAATTTGTATTATTTTTTTATATTAATATTAAAAAAATTTAATATTTAACTTTTTTAATATTTATTTACAGTATTAAAACTTTTAAAATCACCAAATAATTAATTTTGTGGTCAACTTTTTCACTTACGACTTATACATTACGACAACCAAACACCGTAAAGTACAATACACTTTCTCACTTTACAATTTTATATTACCAACCAAACACCGTAAAATTTACATACATGTAACTCATTTATAATTGTAAAAGACTTTACCAATTATAACTACAAATTACGGCCAGTTACGACAACCAAACAGACGCTTAGTTGTTCAACAAAATAAAACATCAACTTGTCTTTTGATGAAATTAAAAGAAATTCGTATTATAGTCTCTTCGTCTCGTCTAGTCCTGTCAAAATTTTGGTTAGCTCCTTTAAAATTTGGGTAACGATTTTATTTCTTTTGCTTTGTTTTGGCCATGGATATGGGTCGTAGAACAAGTTAGACTCCCACAATGGAACATTAGATATCAATTTTCTTAAATATTATTCTTTTAGATATTATTTTCTTCTTTAAACATCTCTTCTTCTCCCTGAAATGTTCCTCTTTTTTCACTCAATATTTTTCTCATTTTCTGCTTTTTATGAACTTATAAAAACTACTGAATGTTATTAATTCAAAATTTCTGCACATCCGCCAGCTTTTACTTACCGTAACATTTTTGAGTCAATGTTAGTAGTCACTTACATAATGAGAATAATGGGCTTCCCTGCCATTATAAGTTTTTTTTTTTTCCCCTGAGATTAAAACCGTGGGTCAATAAGGCTCCTGCGTTTTATTAATAAGTTTTTAATGAAAACAATCCCAGAAGAACATAAGAAAAACAAAAAAACATCTTCCAACGCCATAAAGCACACGCAGGTAAGGGCGTAGAAGAGCCCAAAATCATAGCAAAAGTGACACCCTAACAGCTCAAAAGCAGGTTGACAATAAAACCATAACAATTTGAAAGTCAACCAACAAACAAAAGTCTGTTGTCCTCAGTATCGGTGGTCACATGCCGTCTAAGTCGGTGTCAGCTCCCCTCCCATTTGACCCTCCAAGTGACTGTCAGAGGCCTCGCCTGACTGAATTTAACTGAATGCTCATGAAGCCGCTTCTCTTAAGTTGCCTAGAAGAAGATTACCTAATGAGCAATGAATGTAAAACACACGGTGTAAGTCTGAATGAGTGATCTAATTAAGTTATTAAAAATTCTGTTATTTCTCCCTCCAAATTCCCTAAAAATGGCAGCTGCTGCCATATCCCAAATAACTCTATCCCTTCTAACAAAGTTTTGAACCCTCTAATCGTTCAAAAAACAGTTCGCTGCTTAGGAAACATAAGAATGTGCAAAAACACTCTAGAAGCCAACTGTTCTCAAATTCTCCTAAAGAAAACACATCCCCAAAAAAATAGTCTATAGATTTTTCGACTGTCATCCAAAGATGACAAACACTGAGCCCCTGCCAACCTCTTTTCTTCAGATTATCCCATGTGAAAATAACTCTATATATGCGCAACTATAGAAAACCTCTAATCTTTAGTGACGCTTTAACTTTCCATATAGTCTTCGCAAAAAGACAACATATACCTCCACCATTAAGCTTGATATAGGCACTTTTAATTGAGAAGGTTCATTTGAGATCCCCGTCCCAAGTTCTAACCCCTCTATTTTTTTTGTTTTTGAAAAGTGAGGAGGTAAAATTTCAGCCAGATTCTCTCTCTGTTTGAGGAGTTCTATCTGATTCAGAGTAAGCACTCTAAGAGTTACCCAATGAGACATCACCTATCTCTTTTAATCCAGTGCTACAAAAAAAAAAGCTCTTAGAAGAGATATCCAAAGGGGTATTGGAACAAAGAAAATATGCCTAACCATTGTTAACCTGTCCACTACCATTATAAGCTGATGAGCATGAAGTTACTCAAAATGGGATTCAATTTATGTTTGTGTAAACTACACACACATGTTAAGAGGATCAATATCACATTGACACATAAAATTCACTCTCTTATAATACTACCGTACCTCTATCGAACGATAAAAAATCAACCTACAGCAAAATCAGCGACGAGATAGAGAGAGTGGAGGATAGAAAGGAAAAGATAAGAGAGAGAAAAAGGGAGAGCAGAGAGGGAAAAGAAAAGCCAAAGAGAGGAAAATTAGAGGAGAAAGAGAGTACATGAAGAGAGACGAAGGGCCAAAGAGAGGAAGAGGAGAGCTAACGGAGGAAAATTAGAGAAGAAAAGAGAGAACATGAAGAGAGACGAAGGGCCAAAGAGAGGAAGAGGAGAGCTAACGGGCAGTAGAACAAGAGAGGGAGAGGCAAATAACGAGAAAGCGAAAAAGAGAGAGAAATGAACACAATTTGTAAAAAAAATCGCATGAAAAAAAAAAAAATCTTCATTCCATTATTTTAATCACAAGAGATCTAAGGACTTTAAAATTTCACATCCCTATGACTTATCCACTTACCAGCACAAAATTAACACTTTATAATAAATATATATAACTCGCACACATGAACCAAATCTCCCAAAAGAAGGGAAAGACGGGCAAGGGAACAAAAATAAGGAAGCAAGATGTCTCCAAATAAAAAACAGAGCAATAACAAGAGACGAAAGAATTTATCGGATTTGTTATTCTAAGTAGTTCTCAGACTGTCTACATAAATCACAGTAAACCATGACTCAAATTGTCATGTAATAAATCCGTAACAATGCGTCCTCCCCTTTTTATTCAAATTATCTCGGTCCAACTTCATCTTGGAGGGAGAATAAAATATCTAATCCACAACTTTCCTCGAGCGTCCTCGGTTTGTCGACGCATCTTTTCTTTTAACAAATTTTTTAAAAGCCCCTTGTTTTGGATCCCCTGACCATGAACAGCTGAACAAACAAACGATTGAAAATATTTCGTTAAATTTCTTATTATTGAAATATCTAAATTTGTTATCTCACACTTTTATCTAAAAGCAAAAAAAAAAAACGACAAGCTTGGGCCCTTTAAACTAGTGATACCTAGTGCCTATTATTTGTATTGCCAGGATGGAGAAACTAGTTACACATTTATTTCTCTTTATGCTTTCTTGAAAGTTTATCACGAGCCATCGGTTTCCAATCCACACCTTTGCGTTAATAAAAATCAATAAACCAGTTTGCTGATGAATCAACATCATGTATTCTAATGAGCTGTGACTTGATTTGAAATTTGGTGACGACGCATTGACTGTAATTGTATGGAGAGAGAGAGAGAGAGAGAGAGAGAGTGGGATATCATGTACATGTGGAACCAAAGTTCGAAGCAAATATAAACATTTTATTTCGTCATCAGTCTCACTATTTACACAACATTGAAGATTAGATCACAGCCCAGATGATCATCACTCTTTCTGGGGTTCCTCCACTTTCTGTCAACAAAAAAAAAAATATATAAGATGTCAATATGAGCTCCATCACAACAAAATAAAAGATGTGGGTAAAAAATCAAATTAATTTTTTGAGAGCAGTTTGACCACACAAATAAGTCCCTCACCTTAAGTTTGCTTTCATGTTAGTACTTTCATGATAATTTTACTTCAGTTCCTCAAATGAGGAAAATAATCATTACAGCGACTGATTGAAAGGAGATATTGTTCATGACATAATTTTGTGATTCTGAATCAGCATAAAAATGAAAATCTAACTATAAACAGAGACGAGTTAAGCCTTCATAAGCTTTCGAAAAAATTAATTTATTTTTGTATTTTGATAAAGTTCCGCTAAATCTAATATATCAAGATTTGAGAGACTAATGTAAAAAAATAAATCTAATTCGAAAAAACTAATGTCCAAAAGGAATTGTTATGTCCCACCTTCTTCTCAGCTTGTGCTGCCTTCTCTTTTTCCATCTTCTTCTTCATTTTCTCCAGCCTCTCCCTCTCCATTTTCTACTCATAATAAAATAATAAAACCTCAATAAATTCATTCATTCAAAAAAGAATGAAATAATGAAATTTATTAACTAAAAAATGATGGAAATTGAAGCTTAATGCCTGGATGTAAACAGCCTCTTTAGCTCTCTCCTCCTCGCTCAAAACTCTCCCTTTCCCATCACTGAAGCAACGAGACAACCTCCCCCCAACAATTCCTTCCATTTTTGAGCTCGTGCTCCTCAAACACGCACCTCTAGCTCCAACACATCTCATGGCCATCTTTGTTCCTGCTGTCTGTAAACTTGGCTGCCAAAAATATCCAACTGACCTTGGCTTATAAATAAACATATTACTGCCAAAACAGTAAAGTCTAGAGAAGTGGATAAGGATGAATAAATAAGAAACTGCGAGAAGCTTGGTTTCTAGACACTTCCAGACACGTCCTCATTCTTCTGCGAAAAGTAGAGAGAGAAAAAACAAAAGCGTGGTTTCCAGACACTTCCTCATTGTTCTGGGAAAAGAACACGTAATCCATCAAGAAGAGTGCAAGGAATCCAAGCCCACAACTGTTCACCGAGAGACCCTGGGTTGTATCTTTATTTTTTTCTGTTTTCAATGTGTTTTCTTGTCATACTTTGCTGTTGTTGAAGGAGAGCCCAGAGAGTGCTGTTGATCCTCACTGTGGTGAAAATCATCCATCAATCTCTCTGTTAACTGATGCTCATTTGACCTGTGACTGCACTTTCTTGTGCCTTTGGTTTGGGGGTGAGCTTTCCTTCTTTCTTCTCGCGGTGGGGACAAGTGCCAGTGGGTCCGTGTGATTCCCGTTACAGTTGAAAAGCTCTGTCTGCCACCACGGGCGGCGGTACAAAGATATATTACAGGTTGAACGCAATGAATGGATGCTTCGATCTCTAGCAAAAGAGATGGAGACAGATCGACCCTTGAATCAGCAACAACAGATATCACTCTCATACGACAAGAAGGCAACAGCCCTGCATTCTTATCATGTGATTTCTAGATGTGCAACTCAGCTCTCAGATATTATCTTCAGTCTGATTGCTTCCAGATACCTTCTAGCCTTACAAGCATCAATTGGAATGAACTTGTGAAGTAGTCCCCAGCCTCTGCATCAAACTACCTATCATTCAATAATACTTTAAGCATCCAATTCTCTTCCCATAAACTTAGGGAAAAAATTTGCTAAAAAAGATTTAACATCCACGATAATGACCCTAAGCTAAGCTGGGAGAATGATTTCGATGAACCAGCTACTAATTAAACATAAGAGAATCTGTCATTGTCTCGCAAACTATATTATTATCTTGATGCCTCCCACTGATCTTTCTCAATTTCTCCAGCAGCTCACAGGTAAGTAGTGAATTTCTAATGTACGAACACACACCCAAAGATGACCAATCTTTGGATAGACAATTTGGAGATGAATCTCAAATGGGATTGACGACTTTTATCATTTATTTATCTTCCAATCCTCTACAGAACCTAATGCTCTCTACATAATCTTGCAGTCCAAGTTGTTAGATATGCCGAAAAGGAGTGAAACAATCCATCTAATTCATCAAGAAGTTACACAACTAGTAGGATCCACAAATTTAGTTCCAATTTTTTGCTCAATTATAGGTTAAGCTCAAGCTGCCCGTCTGTCTCTGTCTATGCTCCCGCAGAACTCAATTCTCCTTTCAATTCAAATGTGGTGACATACAGTATAAAATCAAGAAGCCTTACAGTTTGATCTTTGATAATCATATGAAGCAAATTCCTCTTATTCATCACCTAATCTTGACAAATGGAAAACCTAAAGATTTGTCTTTTACTGCTCAGTAATATTAAGAGAGAAAAGTGCGAACATTTCTTATGATTCTGTCTCCTTCTACAGGTTTGTTTTCATTGCCTAATGACGCCAAAAAAACAACTAACATCATCATCTATTACTAAGGGTCACAAATTTTTTTTATATCTCTTGTATTTTCTTTATTGCAAAGTTGGAAGGAAAACTGCACCGAGTACCACTGTAAATTGGCATGAAACAAGTCATTTCTCGCCATTGCTAAACCTTTTCCCGTCTTCTTTTTGTTCTCTGTTCTCATCTTGCTCTCCCTTTGGCAATGTCTTCATCTGGATGGACGAAGTGCAACTTAAGCCGTCCATCCTCCCTGGAAGCATGCAACAACTCCTGAGATGGAATCCTCATCTCTCTCAGAACAAACCGCCCATCCTCTCTATAGGACTTGAGGCACACCCAAGGCTTCCCACTTTTCCCTATCGAAGATATCGGTGGAGGGAAATGTTTCTCGCTCTTTGATGAGTTCACATCCCAACAACACATCGAACATCCATCAACTCTATTGTACATCAGTTGCCTCCTCCCAGTCCCCAAATCCCCTTTTCCACAACTCCTCCAATCATCTTCACTATCCATCAAGTCATCTACGACATCCGAGCTTTCTGACCCAAGCCCCTCAGTGCACAGCTGCAGGGACTCCAAATTCTTGGCAGAGAAGCCCCCATTGCCCTTTGGGTCGCATCTGTAACGATTCTTGGGCAAACCAAGAATAGAATCCAATGAGGGGTTCTCGGGAGCTTGAACAGTTTTTGAATCAGGCTCTGAGATATCGGATTGTAAGGCTTGGGCTAATGCCGGTGCTGACAAGGGAGGAGTAGGGACGGATGGAACGGTGGCAGGAGATTCAGGCTTCTCCTGGAAGTAGAGTTCACCAAAAATCTCAGCAAAGAGGAGGCTGCGATTGGTTTCATGGGCTTGTGGTGGTTCCATGAGGACAGGGACTCGAGCAGGGTCGGGTTCTCAGGCAATGGATTCTCGATTAACGACCTCAAGCTACCGCAAGTAGCCATGATTGCAGGAACAAGTAGAAGGATCAAAGGAATGGGGAAATGGAAGAGAAGAGAGTTGGTGTTGTAGTTTGGAGTGCGTCAGCAGAGGATGGGCTGGGGATTTAAAGGAAGAGAAAAGGGTGGGGTTGTGCTTTGATTGAGTAATGATGATGGGTGTTTCCAAGAGATTTCCAGTTGGAGAAGAATAAGGATTGTGTGGTGTTGGATTCTGTTGACAAGTGGATTTTGACAGCCTCTGCCTTGTGCTCTGGCTTCACCTTTCTAATGTTAACTACCTCAAGTAAGAGAGACTTGGGATTTTGGTGTGTGTCCTCCCATTGGGATATCTGATGGCTAGTTATCTATCTGATTGAGTGCAAAAAGGTGATGGAGGAAAGAAAGAAGCACATTTGCTGATAGTAGTGTGGTGTATGTCTTCATCTCCCAGTAAAGTGGCAGTAATAACAATTGAGAAGGACCACTGCTTTCTACTTTCCTAGTAGGGACCTAAACAAAATCAGTTCTTAGATTCTAAACATATAAACTCAATGGACACGTTACAAAAAGTAAATCATGCCTAAATTTTAAACTTGAAAGATTTATAGTAACATCTGGAAATGATTTGTGAAAGGTATGAAATGGTTAACTTACTTAGAAGAATCCGCGAGAAGTTGAAGATTGCCATGTGGCATCCAGTTGCTTGATCTCCATCTTAAGCTGGCTCATCCTCATGGTCTCATCCAAACTAGATGGTGAGAGAGCTGTTCCTTAACAATGACTGGAATGCAAACGCCAGTCACCTAGTTTTGTGTGCAAGTTGATGAGTAGATGTGTCCCGGCCCAATGCTTAGCACCACCAAGTGCTTTCGTGGCAGCATTCTTCTTCCGTTCATGTATCTGTCATGGCAATTATAAAGCAAAATCATGCAGATAAGAGAGGAATGTGCACCATGGATTATGTTAGAATATACCTCTAATGAATGTTTGTGTTCATACGGTCTATTATCGTTCCTGATCATGGAAACCAGACATGAGAAAGATGCCCTTGCTTGATGTGATAAAGAGGACAATCTTGGGAACCTACTATATCAGGCATTGAGCTACTCAGCTACAGGGCTTATAATGAAAGGTGAAACACACACGAGCATACATACATATACGGACATAAAAGAACAAAGAATATGCTCGGAACTATTTACATACACAACAACAACAACAACAACAATAATAATAATACCACAGTTTTAAATTCAAAAGCAAAAATGGATAGAATACATGCGTACGGTTGTCCTCTACTGACAGGAAGCACATATTCAGACAAAGTAGTTTTGACTGCACTAAACTCATCTCATAACAGTGTCAAGTGATACAAACTTGTATTGAAAACATAAGGCTAGATAAATAACAACTGATATGATATTAGAATCAACTTGAATTACAGAAATAACAGTCAGTTTGTACCAACAGTAGAGTGTAGGGAATTGGAATGTTAAATAAGAAACCATCATAAAAGAACATGCACAACTTTAAAAGCACAATCATTGTTTCACAGGCCAGGAACTGTTAGTTTTGGGTGCGCGATAGAGGTAAAATAATGCCAACAAAAAAAATAACATACAGCAATTCACACAATGACACAATTTCTCAGTTTGAAACTACATGTCCTTTTAAGGAATTTGAAACATGATGCCTGTGAGAAAGGAAGTGAGCAGTAAAATAATCAGTAGTTTCACCTCCAATCTTCTGTTCTCTCTGCCTTTGAATTGATATGAGTTATGATACTGGTCACGTTTGATTTCTCAGCTTGCTGATTTGCTTGAACAGGGGGAGTCCCCCTAGCTTTTCTTGTCCCCTTCTTGCGATGTAGATTGCTTAATTTGCCTTCTCCAGACCTCCTGACATGTTCTTGAACTATAGCAGAAGAATTAGGAGTGATTTCTTCTCTCTCAGTTGAGCTGTCATTTTGTGGTGTTCTGCAGAGCTTTTCTTCGGCACATGTTGTCTCTTCAGAGAGAATATTTGGACGAGAATTTTGTGAAGACTTAGGTGCGGCATCATCTGTCTCAGAATTTTCTTCAGGGAGTTGAGTGATACCATCTAAAATCAGTTCCTCATGAACAAAAACTTGTTCAACTGCTTCCTCACTGCAGGCCTCCAAAGGGAGCTGAGGACTGTGGTGTCCGTTTTCATCAGATGGATCCGAATGAAAAATCGGAGTATCATCCATTGCGGATTCCTGCCTTGCTTTAAGTGTCTTGAGGATCAGCATCTTGAGGAAATTCATCACTTGAACAGCGTACATCAATGCAGTCAAAGGATCTGCATTCTGCAATTGTGACAAATAAGCAGTCTCAGACAGGGATCAAGAAAGGTAGATTGCAGATCAAACAGTTCTTGTTCTGTTTGGTGATAGTATGAAAGATAGTACACTAGTTGAAGCTGCCACTGGGATAAGGATTAGACCGGGAAAATCTTAAACCGAGGCTGTAAGGAAGAAACATGTTTTCTGGTTTAATTGAGAGTATATGGCCCTCATTGGAGCTGGAATGGAGAGAAGGTATTGATTCAAGTGAGCCCAAACAATTGGAATAGAAGGCTTTGTAGTTGTCTATATTAGACACTCCTAACATGTAGTGTAGCCATGTTGAGTCACATGAATTGATTTTTCAATTTTTCATGTGTTGGCATGCCATGTCCACATTGGCGTCACTGTGTCCATGCAACATAGGTAGTTGTTGCATTGAAAATTTCACCAATAATAGCAAGAGGAGCTTGGTACTGTGGTAAAGAAGTTCAAGGCACAAAGATATTCAGGATGTGAAACCAAAGGGGCACCATTTGGTTGCACTTATTTACCAAAATATAAAAAATAAAATCAAGATACCAATTAGAATTTTTTAGAATTTAATTGAAAAAATACTATTAATTATGTTTCATACATATCTCAACATATTAAATTTACATGTATAATTCTGAGCTCTATGTATTACGGTACCCCCAGTGACTTGTCTAGAGAGAAATTTATATTAAAGGTGTTGCTTAGGCCATAAAACTCTGTTAAAGAATAATGTTTTAACATGACTGTCAGAAATAAAATTATTACATGATGAAATGAATGTCAATTATTTACCTGAATGTCAATCATTAATTGTTTTTTAATTTTCAATTAAGCTCTAGCATTCACTGATTCTGGCAGATTAGTTTACAAGCTGTACCCATATGCATATTTAGTATAAATGCAAGCTAGGGTTAGGGTTTGGGTCAGGTATTAGACACCTGCATGGTCTGCAGGATGACTGAAGCTGAGGCATATGTATACCAAAGGCTAAACTTAACTAAAAAGAAATCAGTTTAAACGTTAGAAAAAGTTTATAGAAGGAAAACAAAAGAGCATAAGTAAAAATAAAGTTATAAATGAAGTAGAAATTTCTTGGTCAGGTTAAAGAATGGAAGTAGTAGGAACCAATTTCTAATCAGATATGTGCATATAAAGTAAGAAAAAAGTTTAAAAAAAAAATGTTACCTGGGTCATGTTTGGAGCAAAAACCATCGCAACATTCCGCGCATTCATCTTATTTTTCTGTTCTTCCTGAACAACATCTGCCATCAAGTTGATAACCCAGTCCAGTAGGGCAGCTTCTGTTGGTGGTTGAAGACTCACAACTTGAGCACACTCCTCTTCTGACTGGCATTGCATCACCTGCTCGGGCGTCAGAGGGTCAAGCACCCCAGTGGGAAGTTCTCTAAACCAGGCCTGCCAAAGAATCACCCAATGATAATTACCAACATCATGCAGAAAGATAAACATCATTAGAAGCCATTAGAAATGATGTGAGCCAGTGACCAAAGTCTCAAGCCATAAAATAGCAAGATAGATAACGCATAAGATAGCTCCTCCTAGCCTCCTACTTTCTCAATTCTAAATCATGTTATATGTAAAGTTCCAATGAAATGTAGTTCAATAGGCTTTGTTAAGTTTCAACTGATTCCTCAGTCAGGAGGGCTAGCTATGATTAGCTTATGAATTCATGGGAAACTATTACACATGAATAGTTGCCTAGTGCAAACTGATACAACGCTACTTGCTTTGACATGGTGACATACTCCCCAACATTGTCATCACGTCCATGTCATAGCACTATATTTTGAGGCACTTGGTTCTAAATACTTCCAGCTGGGTGACCATTCTAATACCATTCATAACATGAGGACTTCCCACAAGGTCAGCCATCTAGTTCTACTCTTGACAAGCGTACTTAGCTATAACATTTCCGATGGTTCCTTCCCCGACACAAAATCACGCAACAATGTATTTACTTCTGTGACCTGTTGTTTTTGCACATTGATCCTCTCCTCTCCCCTTGTAAATATTTTTCTCTAATAGAATGAGTATTTGTTTCCCCTCCCCTTAAAAAATAAGAAAAACTAAAAATTGTGTGGACTCACTCACTCTGGCTTTCTTGTGCATACACACTCAAACACAATTGAGGTGAGAGTATTAACGTTGAGTCTGAACATGCATGCGCATATGCACATACACATGCACTCCATTTCATGGTTCAAAGTCGCGGTATCGGCTGCCGACTCGGTGGGCACTGATACGGATCGTCGCTGCGACTCGAATCGGTCTCGGACGATATGCGCAAAACGCTACATAGAAAACTCAAAAAATTCTGAAAAAATCACGATAAATCGTAAAAAAATATGTAGACATCAAAATTCATGTATCATATATCTAAAACAAATTTGTTTTGAGGGGGCAATTAGGAAAATATGATGATTTGAAGGTAAATTTAAAAATATAAAAGATTTGAGGGGTAAATTGAGAAAAACCCAAAAATTAAAAAAAGAAAAAGATAAAGATAAAGATAAAGATAAAAGGGGGGTTGAGAGAGAGGGAGAACGGGTGAGGGGGGAGATAGAGATCAGAGGGAGGGAGGAAGAGACTCTCTCTCCCCTCCCTCCCTTTGATCTCTCCCTCTCTTTATCCTCTCCTTCCCTTCGCTCAGAGGCGAGACGAGGGAACGGATAGGTCAACAACGAGCTAGAGGCAGCGACGTCGAAAGAAAGAAAGGAAGAGAGAGAGATCGGGTGAGAGATGGAGGGGAGAGAGATAAAGAGAGATCGAAGGGGAAGAGAGACTAGAGGGGGACATTTGGAGACTGGACCTGACCTGGAGGCAGGCGATCAACTGCGGCGGACATGGTTCGAAAACTCAGCCGATCCGTTCCGACTCGGCCGAGTCGAAACCGGAACGGCCTTCACCGTTCTGAAACCGGCCCGCGAGTCACCAATTTTTTCTATTTTCACACGACTCGGGTGAAACTTGAAGTTGACTCGTCCGATATGGCCGAGTCAACCATGGACTCGGCTTGACTCGGCCAATTCGGCCGAGTCAGCCCCTAGTCATGCCCAATTCAGAGCGAAAAAAAAAAAACTGGATCTCGTCATCGCTCGCCCTCATCGTCGTTCACTCGACCAGATCTCATCATCGCGGCGACGAGATCGACCAGATCTCGAGGGGGGAGAGAGTGCCAAATTCAGAGCGAAAAAAGCAAAAAAATGGACATGGATCTGATCGCCACCCGTTGTCGTCATCGTTCGCTCAACGGGATCTTGTCGTCGCGACGACGAGCTCGACCAGATCTCGAGGAGAGAGAGGCGAGAGAGAGAGAGAGAGACTCCCTCCCTCCAATCCCTCTCCCCTTCCGATCCCCCTCCCTCCCCTCCAGTCTCTCTCTCCCCCTTTGATCTCTCGTTGTCTCTATCTCTCTCCGATCTCTCACTGTCTCTATCTTCTCATCATCTGATCTCTCTCTCTGATCTCTCTCTCTTCTCTCTTTTATTTCCCAACCCTAAATCTTTCTCATATTACCCCTCAAATCTTTTTCGCTTTACCCCTCAAATCTTTTTTATATTTGAATTTTTTTATATTCACCCCTCAAATCTTTCATATTTTTAAATTCACCCCCAAGTCATCATATTTCCCCAATTACCCCCTCAAAATAAATTTATTTTGAACATGTGATACATGAAAATTAATGCCTACATTTTTTTAAGATTTATCATGATTTTTCATAATTTTTTGAGCTTTATTTGTAGCGTTTTGTGCGTACCTTCCGAGTCCGTTTCGAGACACCGCGATCGATGTGGAACGGTGCACGCCTAGTCGGCGGACGAGACTGCGACTTTGAACCATAGCAGCAGGTGGGCGGGCGAACGGTGGCAACGGTAGGCGCCGATCCTCCTACTTCTTATTCTTTTTTTCCTTTTATGCTTCTTTGACTCATGGTCGACTTGGCCCTAACTCGGCTGAATCGGCCAAGTCATCCCGAGTCGTATCGGGACTCGGCAGATTTGACCGAGTCAGCCCCGAGTCGGAGAAAATTCGAAGTTCAGGGCGACTCGCATCTCGGTCGTCGCGGCGCCCGCCGAATCGTCTCCGACTCGGCCGATACTTCAAACCCTGCTCTATTTATGTCTTACTTAAAAATAGATAAGGTTAATGAATTAGATATTTTTATTTTATTTAATTATTTTTATTTTGTGAGAGACAAAGAGACGAAAGATGGATGCACCTTGATCAAACCAGCTAGACAATGCACGTCAATTGCATCAGGCACGATTCCACTATTTAGCTGATCCCTTACGTACTCCTCTTGGCTATTCTCTGCATTAATTCTGAAAATTCCTTCTACCTGTTTAATTAGAATGAGTGTGAAGTTTCAAAGATATTTTTCTTAATAATAAAAAAAAGGCTTTCCAGAGTCAGTACGAAACTTACCTGAAGGCCCCCTCTTTCATAAAGGCGTCTTTGCATTAGCAGGAGTATTGTTGGAACACTATTTCCTCTAGAATCATAAGAACATTGCATAGACTCAGTAGAAACTCCAAAAACAGTGGCGCTGTATTAGGAACAATGCACAGAGTCAAATTCTTTCACAAGTAACAACACAAGATGAAAAATGTAGATGTGTGCGCCAAAAAGATAATGGAGAAGTAATGGGAAAGTATGCACAATGTAGTTACTATTAAATCATGAGGGACTTAGATGAAAGTTTTAAACCATATATACAGGATTCCGGATTCTTAAGAATTGGATCACAAAATATCACTACTGAGGACCAAGAATAACATTATCAAATAATTATTAATCACATTGCCTATATTAGGAGAAAGCGTAAGGGGAATAAATGACGCATTCAAGAAACATACAAGAAATATCAATACATTCACACCCTCGTTTGTTATCTTTCAGAATAAACCACTCTCTTTGTTGTGCTTCTGTAGAAATGATATGTAAGCCGGTCTTTAAAATCAATACTTCATAAATGATCCATTCCATATTCTGTCCCTACATTCATGCATCTGTCAGTAACGAAATTCCTAGCAATCATATCTGGAACTCTATCTAGGCTACAAAAACCAGTATTCAATATCTCCATTTCTATCCAGTAGGACAAGCATAGTTGTTCCATGTTTCTATATAAGGCAATATAATGACACACGCATATCCATACTCTGTCTCTACCATTTTGTAGATTGCAGCAAAATAAACCATTAATTGTTATATGAATGCAGAATATTTTGTAAAGATATGCACTTTGAGATATTTGCTTGAAATCCTCATATCTACTCAGTTCTGGCTAATTGAATTAAATGAAGAGAGTCATAGATAACATCAGTGTGCAGGAACACTCGGAGTTGCCAGTTGCATTTCGTATATTGTCTCCATAATGAATGCAAACTTCAAACATAACAATCTATCAAGTATCAATTGAATGAAAAGGCATAGTGAGATAAATGTAAACACACATTTTAAAAAATAACCACAATATCTATCCAAAATGGAAAAGCCATTAAATTGGCACCAAAATTTTATCAATAGGATCTCAAAGCTTCCAATTAGTCCAATAATCAATCCTTTTAACAACAGTGAACAAAGACTCTGAAATAAAAACCCCGTATCCTATTTCAAATTCCAGAACTTCACCAATGTATGTTATCAGCATGTCAAATACCAATCTTTATAAGTACTAAGCATAACACACAAAGAAAACAACACCCAAAAAAAAAATCAAACTTCAAACAGTGCCCGTTAAATTCCTTCCTAAAAAACAAATAAGAATTCAAGTACAAGCAAATAGAAGAAGACCTGGCGCTCGGAGCTCTCCTCAGGACCTCGGGCTCAAACTCAACAGGCAGCCCAAGGAACCCATGGAACCTATCAAAGGTGACATGGGCCACATGCCTCACATCCGTAGGCCACCCGATCTCCATCGAGGATCTCTGGAGATCCTCCTCCTCCCCCTCCACTGCCCTGCACTGCGCCAGAGATCTCCTCACAAAAGCCACCAACAAATCAAACAAAACATCTCTCTCTTTCTCTTCATCTTCCTCCTCCTCCTCCTCCTCTCTTTCTCTCTCCTCACCTCTCCTCTCTCTCCCTTGTTCTTCTATTCCTTCACAGTCCTCATCTTCCTCTGAGGTTAAAAGGGTCTGAAGAGCATCATTGGAGGAGCAAGAAAGTTGGGAACTTGGAGATGAAGGAAGATGGGAAGGGGACTGGAGCACTGCTGCCATGGTGAGGGGTATTCTGGGAAGAGAGGACCAAAAAACCCAAAAAACAAGGGCTCGAGAGGCTTGAGAGCTTTCAGAACATGGGTTCTTCGCCTTCTTGCTGTGGAGTGGAGTTGGATTGAAGCAAGGGCTTGAGATGGTTGGACGTGAGAATCATAACTTTGCTCTCCTATTTCTCAAGGTTGGCTGGAATTGGGAGGAGAAAGAGGAAAGGGGCTGAGAGGTTGGAGGGACTCTCTCATTTTTTCGTATTTTTAATTGATTTTGGAAGGATTCAAAAGTTTTGGAAGTCAGGGACATTATGGGAAGAGTGAATGCATTTGATGCACAACTGCGTGCTTCTTCGGAAAGAATATTGTCACCCATCAGAATGATGAATTCACCCATCAGATCAAGGGTTAGGGACCCATTCATGCGATAAAGTCCCCCCATAAAATTTTTAAAAACCGTAAATTATTCTTTCCCTCTCATTCTGCTCCCCCACTCCCCAACGTCCCCCCGCCAGCGGCCCGCCGCTCCCTCGGCCTCCGCCGCCCTCACCGCCTCCCTCTCTCTCCCCGCTCCCTCTACGTATCTGCATCCGGAATGATACAAGTGTATATATAAGATAAGGTTACAATATATCTTATATGTAACTAACTTAAATATACATGGAGCTCTTCATCACACAAAAATAGTTTTTAGATAGATTATTAATATTTTGTGAGAATCACGTATCTTAATTTTTGTTTGTATCTCAGCTTGTAAAAAAAAAAAATTGTGGTGAAAAAAGTGTGTAAATAAGTTAGTTACACAGGTGTATTGTAACCTTACCCCTATACGGAGGGTAGAGTTACAATACACACATAAGCGTAACTAACTTAAGTTACGCACACCTTTTCACCGCACAAAATTTTGTTTGCTGAGATTAAAAAAAAAAAATAGGGTGAGTTGTCCCCACAAAGTGTTTAAAAAATATTTTTTTTGTGATGGAAAGAAGTTTGTGTAACTTAGTTACATTTATGTGTATTGTAACCCTGTCATATATGTTGGGTATCCTGCTTAACAAGAATCAATCTGACAACTTATCAAGATCACTGAGATATCAACAATCTAATTGGCCAGGTCGGCAAATATCAGGTGGGAGGTTTTCCGTTCAATAGAACGTTCCTTAATTTAAGAACCACCTTTCAATTTCCTTCCTTGGTTTAAGCACCAATTAGACTGAATCCAAGTCAGTCTCGATATACTGTAAAGTATATCCCCTGTATAAAGGACTTAATCCACTTATACAGTAACACTTAGACTAAATCTAAGTCAATCTCGATATACTGTAAAGTATATCCCCTGTATAAAGGACTTAGTCCCCTTATACAGTATTTGAAGTGAGGTACGCTTACAGCGAATCTCCTTAAGACAATTACGTCCCCCGCACCGGTGCTAACGGGATAATGGACGCTGGTCTCCCAAGATATAACACTTCTTCACGGTATTTGGATAGCACTACCAAATCACTGTACGGTCGAACCGTAGTCAACCAGTACCTACACAGGATTAGCAAAACAGCGGTATAACGACAAATTTCAAATGAATATTTGTCTTACTCTTTTGGAGGAACACCCACTGTTGAGGACGTAGGAAGGTTGAAGAATTTTGACAGAATCTCCTTTAGGAAGTCGCTTTGGATTCCCACTTCACTTGGAAGTCGCGGATTCCCACTTCGTTGGAAGTCGCTCTGGAAGTCGTGGATTCCCACTTCGCTGGAGCCCAGTTCAGAACCGAAGTCAGAACTTTTAGAGAGAGAGAAATCTCAGATTTGGTGTGTTTTAATTGAGAGTCTGGAGTGCTTTATATAGCACTCCAGGAGGGGCCAACAGGTTCCAATCCGAGGAAAGGATGCAACCTTTCGACCAGCAGCCGTGTCTGTTGGCAGCCCAACAGTCGCAACTGTTGGCAATCCAACAGTCACGCTGTGTCTGTTGGCAGCCCAACTGATGCGCGAAGCGGGTCCGGTCTTGGTTCAGGTTGCGGAGCGGGTCTGGTTCGGATCATACCTTGAGACTTGATTCAAAAAGAATCAGGCCAGGTAGGGATCCCGAACTCAGACTCAGACCCGAACCCGAGCCATGCCCATGCCCATGCCCATGCCCGGACCCGGACCCGGCCCGGCACCGGCCGGCCGGCCGCCGCCAGCGGCGGCGCGCGTGCGCATGCATGCCTGCATGTGCGGGCATAGTTCCCTCCTTTTCGCGCGCGAAAACTCCAAGTACCCAAAAGGCACGCCCTTTGTTCTCAATTTTCTCTATATATACACCACAAACTTCCATCCCACGGCCAATGTGGGACTAAATGCTTTAAGCCACCTTTAGTCCCATTTTGGCTTTGAATTAGGCAAACTTTGGACTTGAATATCTCATTCATTCGAAGTCGGAATTGAACATGTGAATATACCACGTTCATCACAAATGGAAGGAGAACACACTCCAACCATCATCCGGTTGATTCCATCAACGGATCTTGCCATAATTCAACTCGAAGATTCACCTTTATATTCTTCAATTCCAACAATCCCCCACAATGAATGAGAGATTCAAGGAATGACACACAAAGAGACTGACTCTATTGTGAAAGGTACTTGAGAAAAGAAACTGCATAAGGATAGGTGAACTAGGTCTTGAACCTTCCATAGCGAAAGCTTTATCGGACTTACTGGCTAATCAGTGAACTAGGTCTTGAACTGTTAGCCGTTAGTGTAAGCCAAGTCAACAAGCTTCACACAGTGACTTTCCAAATCAACTTTGGTTCTCTGTTGTGTCCGTTTTGGCCCTGGACATTCTTGGTTTCAGAGAGTATCTTTAGGGAATAACAGCCTCCATAGAGATTCCCAAAGAGCCGACCCAACTCTATACTCACATAGGTGATGGACCTATTAAGAGTAGTCTACTCTATTCCACTTGTTTAGAAACAAGATATAGGCATCATTAAAAGCGTTAAGCTTATCCTTAACCCACTTGTAGACAAGCACTTATGTGCACCTTAGGAATGGATTGGAGTCAAGCTCCCAAGTGCTTACTTGCTGAGTCAATCATAACTAGTTTTTCCTCTTGAACTTAGTCCGTGGGATCTCCAGTCGCTAAGTGAGGTTTCCATTAAGCTGACTCGGTAAGGTTAGGCTTTTAGACCCATTCCCCTCGATGCACAGTTTATACGCTCTCCACTTAAACCTTTAGTAAGCGGATCCGCTAAATTATCCTTTGACGATACAAAGTCAATAGAGATAATTCCATTTGAGAGCAACTGCTTCACGGTATTATGTCTACGACGAATATGTCTAGACTTACCGTTGTATATCACATTTTGTGCCCTAGATATAGCTGCTTGATTGTCGCAGTGTATACATATAGCGGGCACTGGCTTTTGCCACAACGGTATATCTTCTAAGAATTGTCGAAGCCATTCTGCTTCTTCTCCAGCCTTATCTAAGGCTATGAATTCCGATTCCATAGTGGAACGGGCAATACATGTTTGCTTAGAAGATTTCCAAGATACCGCTGCTCCTGCTAGAGTAAATACGTATCCGCTAGTTGATTTTGATTCCTCAGAATCTGCAATCCAATTAGCATCACTGTATCCTTCCAGTACAGGAGGATACTTTCCATATCTCAAGGCATATTCCTTGGTATGTGATACGTAACCCAATACTCGTAGTAGAGCGGTCCAATGTAGATCACTAGGATTGCTAGTATATCTACTTAACTTGCTTACAGCGTAAGCAATATCGGGTCTAGTGCAATTCATTAAATACATTCGACTTCCGATAATCTGAGAATACTCCAACTGGCGTATTCCAGTTCCTGTATTCTTATGAAGGTGGACGTGTGGGAGAAAAGGATTTGTATTCTCTTTTATCCCATGATCCTTGAATCTTTCTATCATCTTATCCACGTAGTGAGATTGAGATAGACTGATTCCATCTGGTGTTCTAGTAATTTTAATTCTTAAAATTACATCAGCAACCCCTAGATCCTTCATATCAAAACTGTTGGATAACATTCGTTTAGTGGACTTAATAATCTCAATATTAGTCCCAAGTATCAACATGTCGTCTACATAAAGACAAACAATGATACATGCGTTTCCAACTGTTTTCGTGTAAACACACTTATCGCATTCATTGATAGTGAATCCATCTTTGATTATGACACTATCAAATTTCTCATGCCATTGTTTTGGAGCCTGCTTTAAACCGTATAAGGATTTTACCAATTTACACACCTTGTGTTCTTGGCCCTTGACTTTAAATCCTTCTGGTTGCTCCATATATATTTCTTCACTTAATTCACCATTTAAGAATGCAGTCTTGACATCCATTTGATGGATATCTAAGTTGTGCAATACTGCAATCGCAATCAACATCCGAATGGACGTTATTCTTGTTACTGGTGAATAAGTATCGAAGTAGTCAAGTCCTTCTTTTTGTCGATAACCCTTGGCTACTAATCTAGCCTTGTACTTATCGACAGATCCATCGGGTTTTAATTTTCGTTTGAAAATCCACTTACACCCAATTGGTTTACTTCCAGGAGGCAAGTTTACCAATTCCCAAGTATGATTACTTAGTATGGATTCTATTTCGCTATTTATAACTTCTTTCCACATTTGTGCTTCTGGGTTTGACATAGCCTCTTTAAATGTTTGAGGCTCGCTCTCAATAGCGTATGCTATGAAATCTGGACCAAAAGATTTTGAGATTCTAGATCTCTGACTTCTTCTTGGTTCAATTTCCGCATTAACATTTGGTTCCTTAGGGCTTTCGTCCCTGAATGCCATCTCATGTGTTCTTTTCCCAGAAGTCTTATCTGCTTCCCGTTTGTACGGAAAGATGTCTTCAAAGAACACAGCATCTCGAGATTCGATAATCATGTTTACATGAATATCTGGTATTTCTGATTTATGAACCAGAAACCTATAGGCACTACTATTCAAGGCATAGCCTATGAATATGCAGTCTATAGTTTTTGCTCCCAACTTAGTCTTTTTGGGTAATGGTGCCAGCACCTTTGCAAGGCACCCCCACATTTTGAGGTAATGGTAGGAAGGTGTCCTTCCATGCCATAACTCGAATGGTATAAGACCAAGTTTCTTGTGGGGTACTCTATTTAGAATATGATTTGCAGTTAATAGAGCTTCCCCCCACAAGTTCTGCGGAGCTCCAGAACTTACGAGCATGGAGTTAACCATCTCCTTCAAAGTTCTGTTCTTCCGTTCAGCAATTCCATTCTGCTGAGGAGTGTATGGTGCTGTAGTTTGATGGATTATACCAAAACTAGCACATAACTCACTAAAATCATTTGATTCATATTCTCCGCCTCTATCGGATTTTAGAATCTTGATTTTCTTGTTGAGTTGATTCTCAACTTCGGCTTTATATGTTGTAAACATATTTATTGCCTCATCCTTACTGTTTAAAAGATACACATAACAGTATCTTGTACAGTCATCAATAAAAGTAATAAATACTTTTTACCGCCTCTAGTTGGCATAAACTTCAAGTCACATAGATCACTATGAATTAACCCTAAAGGTTCTGTATTTCGATCTATTGAGTGAAATGAATTTTTAGCCAACTTGGCCTCAACACAAACCTCACACTTGCGAATTTCTTCCAAGTTGAGTTTAGGAATATATCCCAGATTAGACAAGTTCTTTAAAGACTTGTAATTTACATGCCCTAATCTAGCATGCCACAGAATAGGAGACTCAAGCAAATAAACAGAAGAATTTTCTTTATTTATAAGCTTCGGGTACAGATACACAGACTTTTTGTCTACCACTGCAACATTGTCTTTAAAAAGACCATCAACAAGATTCTTGTTTTGTTTGAGACGGCTGCGACATTCATTCGCCTTATGTCCCTCTTTGTTGCAGATGTAGCAAGTTCCCTTGAAGCGCATGTTATTGCCTTCTTGGACCTTGCCTTTGTACCCCTGGGAAGTCTTCTTCCGCTTTAAGCTTTTGGATGTAGACGCTTTCCCCTTTGAGTCTTCGATCACATTGGCTTTTGCTTCGTAGGAGTTCTTACTGCTCCTTTTCTCGGATTTTCTGTTGTCCTCCTCGATTCGAAGCCTCACAATGAGATCTTCCAACTTCAACTCCTTTCGCTTGTGCTTAAGGTAGTTCTTGAAATCTCTCCACGCAGGTGGGAGTTTCTCCACGATAGTAGCAACCTGAAAAGTTTCAGGTAGGATCATACCTTCAGCTTCTATCTCGTGCAAGATAAGTTGGAACTCTTGCACCTGACTGATGACAGTCTTGCTATCCACCATTTTGTATTCCAGAAATCGTCCAACGACGAACTTCTTGGTACCAGCATCTTCAGTCTTGTATTTCTTGTCAAGACTGGCCCATAACTTCTTTGCCATTGTGATAGGACTGTAGACATTGTAAAGAGAGTCATCCAGTCCATTTAAAACATAATTTCGGCAAAGGAAGTCACATTGAGTCCATGCATCAGTTGCAGGCTCTGGTGGATTTTCCTCCAGGAATCTGGCCAGATGAAGAGTGGTCAAGTAGAAGAGCATCTTCTGTTGCTACCTCTTGAATTCTGTGCCATCAAATTTTCCTGGCTTCTCTGGCTTCGGGTTAGGAAGTGGAGTTGGCATCATAGCTTGTAATGGCATGTTTGGTGCCTTACTTGAGCTATCTTGATTAGTATCAGACATCTTCTGCAAGTTCAAGCAGAACTGAAGTTAGTAACTTCAATAATAATTGTCTTAAGATTGTTGGGTATCCTGCTTAACAAGAATCAATCTGACAACTTATCAAGATCACTGAGATATCAACAATCTAATTGGCCAGGTCGGCAAATATCAGGTGGGAGGTTTTCCGTTCAATAGAACGTTCCTTAATTTAAGAACCACCTTTCAATTTCCTTCCTTGGTTTAAGCACCATTAGACTGAATCCAAGTCAGTCTCGATATACTGTAAAGTATATCCCCTGTATAAAGGACTTAATCCACTTATACAGTAACACTTAGACTAAATCTAAGTCAATCTCGATATACTGTAAAGTATATCCCCTGTATAAAGGACTTAGTCCCCTTATACAGTATTTGAAGTGAGGTACGCTTACAGCGAATCTCCTTAAGACAATTACGTCCCCCGCACCGGTGCTAACGGGATAATGGACGCTGGTCTCCCAAGATACAACACTTCTTCACGGTATTTGGATAGCACTACCAAATCACCGTACGGTCGAACCGTAGTCAACCAGTACCTACACAGGATTAGCAAAACAGCGGTATAACGATAAATTTCAAATGAATATTTGTCTTACTCTTTTGGAGGAACACCCACTGTTGAGGACGTAGGAAGGTTGAAGAATTTTGACAGAATCTCCTTTAGGAAGTCGCTTTGGATTCCCACTTCACTTGGAAGTCGCGGATTCCCACTTCGTTGGAAGTCGCTCTGGAAGTCGTGGATTCCCACTTCGCTGGAGCCCAGTTCAGAACCGAAGTCAGAACTTTTAGAGAGAGAGAAATCTCAGATTTGGTGTGTTTTAATTGAGAGTCTGGAGTGCTTTATATAGCACTCCAGGAGGGGCCAACAGGTTCCAATCCGAGGAAAGGATGCAACCTTTCGACCAGCAGCCGTGTCTGTTGGCAGCCCAACAGTCGCAACTGTTGGCAGTCCAACAGTCACGCTGTGTCTGTTGGCAGCCCAACTGATGCGCGAAGCGGGTCCGGTCTTGGTTCAGGTTGCGGAGCGGGTCTGGTTCGGATCATACCTTGAGACTTGATTCAAAAAGAATCAGGCCAGGTAGGGATCCCGAACTGAGACTCAGACCCGAACCCGAACCCGAGCCATGCCCGACCCGGACCCGGACCCGGACCCGGCGCCGGCCGGCCGCCGCCAGCGGCGGCGCGCGCGCGCATGCATGCCTGCATGTGCGGGCATAGTTCCCTCCTTTTCGCGCGCGCGAAAACTCCAAGTACCCAAAGGGCACGCCCTTTGTTCTCAATTTTCTCTATATATACACCACAAACTTCCATCCCACGGCCAATGTGGGACTAAATGCTTTAAGCCACCTTTAGTCCCGTTTTTGGCTTTGAATTAGGCAAACTTTGGACTTGAATATCTCATTCATTCGAAGTCGGAATTGAGCATGTGAATATACCACGTTCATTACAAATGGAAGGAGAACACACTCCAACCATCATCCGGTTGATTCCATCAACGGATCTTGCCATAATTCAACTCGAAGATTCACCTTTATATTCTTCAATTCCAACAATATATACATAGAGATAGATTTGTGTCCTTTCAAAAGGATTTGATCCCGGATCCTTCTTACTCAAATTCTACCCTCCGATATTTGAATACAAGATTCACTCTGTTGACATTGATTTATATTATTTCAAATACTTATAAACCAAAAATCAAGCGTTTTTATTTTTTTTTGTCTATGCATCAAGTAGAGGGAAACGGACAGCCTAAATAGTGAGTAGGTTAGTTTAACAATGTAGAACATTTGAAATCTAACAAAAATTGATTTGTTAGGGTTTTTAAATGTTTAGATCATAATGAAATGGTCGGATCGAAATTTGCATGTCTAAAGATATAGATCTAACCAACTCACTACTTTTGACCGCCCATTTTGCGTTACTTGATGGATGGGTAAAAATTATTCAAAACACTTACTTAAAATAATATAGATCAACTTCAACGAAGTGGATCTTATATTCGAATGTGAGAGGGTTGAATTTGAGTGGGAAAAATTTGAACTCAAATTCTTTTAGAAGGACACAATTCTCTCTCTATATATATAAGGATCTAATATCTAATAATTACTGAAATAAAAATTGAAATATATCTATTGTGTATGGTAAATATATACCTGTAATTTGGTAAATTTGAAAGATCGCATGTAGCACATGTGCCCAAATCTTTATTTCTTTCTTTCTTTTCGAACAGAAACTATACCTCGATTATAAACTTGACGTCTTTTATAATTCCATTGTTCACTTTATCACTTAATGAAGCTTTAGTGGTTAAAATGGGCAGGATTATTTCCACTTAATGAAGATTTCGCTGTACTATTAGGAATTCTGCTGTTTTAAATATTATTTTCATTTTTTATTTTATTTTTTATTTAATTTTTATGAAAAATGCAGCACAGAAAATAGATTTGAGCCAGACCTCTTGCAGGACTGCAAAATTGCTTCACCATAACTCGAGTCATTGTAAATAAAATTCAATTTTTGTTGATGGTTCTTTCACTCTGATCTCAATCCATCTCGATTCAATCTAATCTAAATTGATTAGACAAACAAACAATAGAAACCCTGATCTTTCCCATCCCACTCTCCCTCAAAGAAATTAGTTCATACTGATCAATCACTCATTTGGACTTTATAGAAGATTAAAAGGCTTTAATGCAAGATTTCTAAGCATTGACCAAACGAGTACGATTTAATTAAGAAAACCCTCTTGTTGTTGAGACTTTATTAATGATGTGAGATCACACAAGCTTATCGAATCTCGATGAGCAGTGATTTTCTTTTCTTTTTTTTAAAAAAAAAAAAAAACAAAGCCTCTTTTCTCTTAGAAGTGGCAGAGCAAGGGGCAAGGGGCCACGTGCCCTTAGCGCCGATCAAAAATAAGAAAGTGCATATGCTTTAATTTGTTTACAGTACAATAAAAAAAATGCACCAAACAGAAAGAAGTAGGGTCGTTGGTCTTTTAAGCGTATATTTTGTCTATGATTTGAGTTCAAATCCCATTAACCTTGGCTTTAATCATAATTTTTATTTATTTCTTTTTTAGTTTTCTCTTTGCTTCTTTACCAAATAAAGCTTTAATTTCTTTATCTATTTCTTTCTTAATTTTCTATTTGCTTCTTTACAAAATAAATCTAACTAAATGAAAAATAATTAAAAAAAATATAATATATAAAAATCAATTAGTTAACAATAAGAGTGAATTTATTATTTAGAATATGATGGAGACCATAATTAGGAGTGTGAACGGGCCAAGGCCAGCCTACCTATCCGCATGGGCCCGGCAAGGCCCGGTCACCCAGGCCTAATCCCCCCCCCCCCATCTATGCGGTACTCACTGGGGTTTCCCTTGTCCGGGGCTGCCCCCAACCCGTGGCATGCTCGGGTTCGCATAAATAAGCCCATAGTAGGTCGTGACATGTCGAACCCAAGCTGAACTGGGCCAGGCCGGGGTTGACCCTCCCCAACTGGTTTTGGGGATATTTTTGCAATTTATTTAGCAAAACCTCCAAACGGTCAGGCTTTTTTTTTTTGAATTGTAAAAAATTATGTGTTTGTTGGAATTCAAATCCAAGATCCCCAGCACCCTACTTGAATACACTACCCACAACACCAAATTAGGGGCTGAAAAAGATGAAAAAAATGATATGTATTATTATTATTATTTTTTTAAATTATCCGGGCCTAACCGGCCCTGCTTGGGCCGGTACTCGAGTCGTGCCCGAGTCCTCCAGATGGGGACCAGGCCCGAACCGCCCGGCTTTTGCGGGCGGCCTCGGTCTTGGCCCGGCGCGGCCCTTGACCCGACGGTTCTAAGCCGGGTTGGCCCGTTTTCGCATCCCTAAGCATGATTAGAAAGTTAATTATTGCGTTATTTATTTATTTGTTCTGTGTTATTTAATTTTGATTAATTAGAGTTTCTTGGCTATCAAGTTTTGTTTAGTTTTTCTAATTTTTATTAAATCTATATCTGTGAGTAGTTTGTTTTCATCGTGGAAGAGACTTATTTTATGAAAATACAAATTATCTGACTTTCTCCCTTTAAAATACTCTCTTTTCTATCCCTAAATTCTTCTTTATTTCTCTTTAACTCTCTGATTCTTTTTTTCTCTTCTCTCTTTTCGCTCTCTCTAGTCTACGGTAATTAGTATCAGAGCCTCAGTTCGTTTCTTCTGCCTTCAATCCAACTTTTTTCGTCACATAAATCGAAAAAAAAAAGAGAAAGTCGTTGCACTTCGCGCATGCTCCCCTCTGTCTTCGTCCACTGGTATTATGAGTCACCATCAGAGACTTGCTACTTTTGACATCCACAAACAGAGAACTCCACCAGCACGCGCTATTGAAGAGAAGGCCAGACTCGTTATTACATATTTTTCGTCAGGGCTGACTCTCTCCATCGTTGGTTAGTCCTTCCTCATCCGGCCGTCATCGTCTAACTGTCTGCTGAGACTCACAATGGCTTAAAATTTGGTAATAAAATTTTCTAATTTGATTACCATGCTTTTAGAATTATTTGTTTGACTCTTATTTAAATTAATAAAGAATTTTAGTTTATTTTTGTATTTATTTTCTTGCATATTTCATCCATATTAAAAAATTCAAAAATTTAACCATCATAATTTTTTTTCTTTCCATCCAATATTTTTATTGTACCTTTGCATAATCTTTTTCATTTAATTTTTACTCTTATTTTGTAAATCCTAGTTTAGTTTATTATTCTCATTATTTAATAATTTGAGTCTACTTTAACATTATTTGATCTTTTCTTTATCCTCGTGACAGTTAAATAACTTTAAGAACTTTTGTTGTCTTAGAAGACCTTCAAACTAAATATGAGGAACATTAAAATCAAACAAACACTAAATTTAACTAAATTACTACCGCCCTTGAATTTCTTATCAGCTAATTGAATAATCTAACTAAAGACTTTGTACAGAAGTGTCACAAGTAAAAAAAAAAAAAAAAAAAATCAATTATGCACATATTGTCTCACAAAATAATAGTCAGTACAACTTTTCTAATGTCGTTCAGGCCATCACTTTTGGATTGTTACCTACCACGCCTGGTCCAATACATAAAGGCACATTCAACACTTCTTACTCAATAATCGACGCCTATACTGACATTTATGCTGCCACTGATCATGTTTTCTCACGTCGTCTAACACATTACAACCCATAACACATTAAGGTAGACAATTAACTTTCAGCCTCACAATGACACTGTAACGCCCCGATCCCAAGGATACGGAGACGTTATGGCGACGTACATACGCGAGGTGAAAACACGCTCACGCGTACGTTAAGCCTCAGTACAGCACAATACCTCCATATAGATATGAGGTCCAGCATGAAATAAGTACAAGAATACCTGCAGAAAAAGGTCAGCGATCATAATAGATATGAATATTGGGGACAAATAAGATAACAGAAATAAATGACTAATGTACCTATGAATAGGCCTGATGAGGAATCTCCTATGTGACTCCAAGGCACTCTCGGTACACGGATCTCCAATCTGGGCACGCAAACCCAGGGTCGTCAGAAAGCGACCTAGTGAGTGGTAAAATGAAGGAGGAGGTAGTAATATATACAATAGTACTACAACCATGATACTAATATATAATACAAGATGTGATAATAGTGATACCATATAATATGCATATACGAAACAGTACAAATATATATAAACATGTTTTATTTTAATACCATCTCTACCTAGCTGGTTATCATCAGGTCATATCTCTAGTCGTGTCCAGTTTATATAATAACTAATGTCGTCTAGTGGTGACGTAATAGACATGAACATGATAGTGGTGACGTGATGGAGGTGAACATGCAGATGGGCATATGTCTGCAACAATAAAATATATGCAATGCAGAACATGCATAGTATTCCACTACATACAGTATAACATATACCAAGTAATGTAACAAAGTACACTACAGATAGTGTAACAGGAAACAGGAACAGTAGCAATGTATACATGTAACATGATAGCAGATAAATAATTAGGAACAGTAACAAGTACAACTAAACATGTAGCAGGCAGGTCATGTCAAAGTCATGTCATTTATACAATAGTAGCGATCAGTAATACCTGGTATTTTAATCAATCTCTTCCAGTGTCCCATACCACTGGCAGTTCATACTGGAGCCCGCACTCCAGTCGAACCCATCCGGACATGGCCTACGGGTACCATTATCCAAACGAGAGAGTGACCAAATAACAAGTGTTCCCGACGTCACTATTGTGTATACTGTTTTATTATGTTACTTGGAAACCCATGGTCGAGGAGTTCTTATCGGGTGGATGTATCCCGTGCATACCCGGATCACGGCCTTAAACAAGCCCCTGGCTGCCAGGACCAGGGCCCTCCGCTAAGAGGGGAGCATGAATCAAGTAACAAGAGCTCATGGAGCAATTGGTAGGCAGCCCTCCTACCGTCCCCTGCACTGGGAAAACAATATGGATCAAGTACATCACCCGATAAGATCTAATCAACCGTCAAGTCTCCCCCATACCCCAGTTAGCTTTATGATCTGATATGTCATGTATACAATGTAATGAGAACCAATACAGTACATGATACGGGTAACATGATAACTGGACCTGAGCTCTGTTGATAGCATAGAACAATATAACGAGAAACGGAAACAATATAACATGAACAATATCACGAGAACAATGTAACAAGAACAATAGATGTGGGATTCCACATATCGCATATCAACAGCTCTCATGTCCAGTATCGGGAAATCCATATCAATAACAAGAACCAATCATATATCATGAATACGGGCACATGGAACAATAATACATGTAATAATCATGGTGATCCATATAACAAGAAGATAGAAACAACACAGGTATGTGCAACTGTAATATGTAAGTATGATATGAATGTGTATGATGATCATGCTAATATGAAATGCAGTAGCCCGTGCAGTGATATGCCGAGAATCCATGTAACGAGGATAACAATACATTACATAACGGTATTTCGTGAAGTGGTGTACATGAATACGAACGGGAGACGTGTCATCGTAACTGTGCAATATGTACAAGTAATACCTATGGGCAGTGTCTAATATCATGTACAGTGAACTACAGTTCTTAATTAGGCAACCAATCAAGATATTAATCATGATAAAATATAATTTATAAAAAGAAAACACTCACAAACTGTCCATAGGACTGTAGCTCTCTTCCCCACGATCGCAACGGATCCAGAATCGCCCGAATCGGAGTCCGGATGCTCCAAATATCGCCCGAATACTAAATCATAACAAACAAGGTTAAATATGTAAATAAAATATAAAACACAAATATTGAAATGTAATAGGGGGTTTTCTGTAAAATTACCTATACTGGGTTCTGGAGCGGGTTCGGATTATTAACGGGTCGGGTCCGGATCTGCTACCCAAACCCGTAACTTAATGAAACGGGTAAGTGGGTTAACGGGTTGAGGGGGAATTATTGGGTTAACGGGTTTACCCAACCCAAAAGAGAGTTAAAGGGGTTCGGGTTTACACACGAACCCAATCCCCTAAAAGAAACAGCAGCAGCAGCCATAGCTGCTGCTGCCCCGCAAGTAGCCAGCCGGCCAGCCCAGCTGGCCGGCGGCGAGAGGTGGCCGCCGGCGGCAGTCCTAGCCGCCGGCGACGGCTCCGAGAGAGAGAAAGAGGTGAGTGAGAGAGAGAGAGGAGGAAGAGGGAAATGAGAGAGGGAG
The DNA here is from genome assembly GCA_038442645.1 of Agave tequilana. Classification (NCBI taxonomy): domain Eukaryota; kingdom Viridiplantae; phylum Streptophyta; class Magnoliopsida; order Asparagales; family Asparagaceae; genus Agave; species Agave tequilana. Next base: position 51,903 of record JAVJIF010008444.1, on the reverse strand, counting down.
AGAGAGAAAGAGGAGTGGGGGAAGAAACAGGGGAGTGCACAGGGCACTGCCTGTGCCTTGCGCGCTGCCACGGCGGCCGACTGCGGCCGGCGGCGACCGGCCGCGGCCGCAGGGGACGGCCGGTGGTGCGCTAGGCCCACCGGCGGCGCGTACAGAGAGGGGGAGACAGAGAGAAAAAAAAGAAAGAAAATAAGGGGAAGAGAGAGAGAGAGAGAAGTGAGAGAGAGAGAGGGAGTAGAGAGAGAGTGTTTGGAGAGAGGGAGAGAGAGAATAGAGGAGAGAGAGAGAGAGGGGATTTAATAGGAGGGAGAGAAAGTCGGTGGATGAACAGTAAGGCGGTGGAAGGGCACTCGCTGGAAGGGAGAAGAAGAAAGGAGAAGAAAAGAAGGAAAAAGTTAAATAAAAATTAATATTTTATTATTATAATTCTTGGCTCAATATTCGACGATCTCCGAACGGTACCCAAAAATTACAGAAAATAGAGAATATTATCCTGAGACGTAAAATGAAAACGGTTTGTAAAAATTCTATCCGGTTTGCCAATTAAAAATCCCGGAGTGTCTCGCCGATACGGGCGACACCGGTTTGGCCGGATTTTCGATAAATTCAGAAAAATCCTCAAAATACCCAAACGTAGAGAACACGATTCTAAGACACAAGATGAAAGCGGATTCTCAAAATTCTACTCTGTTTGGGAATGAAAAATCGGAAGGCCGGTTATCGGTATCGGTCGACACCGACTACGAAGATTTTTCAAAATAATCAAAAAAAATTCTAGAAAATCTTGAAAAATCTAAAATATTAAAAATAATTTTTGAAACTGAAATCGGCTCAATCAGACTACCACAGAGGTCAAATCAAATTTGTACGTCGTATCGCGTACCGATACTATGATACGTACACCGGGGAGCAGGGTGTTACATTTCTCCCCACCTTACAAAAATTGCGTCCTCGCAATTTCCATTTAGGTGTGAGAACAATATTTCCAACCCCAAAGCTGAAATGTTACGGGTCCACGATACTTCCGCTGCGCACTCTGATATCTGTAAGGAACTCGGGATGGAGAAGTAATGTAGTGAACTACAACTCACAGAGTGAAATCAATAGGATGAAGAGAAAGTACGAAGAAAATCAAATAGTCTGAGTGAGAACTGTAATTGAGGAAGATAACAGAGTCAAGAAAACGAATGGGCAAGGACATGGTATTCTTGTACTCGTTGCTGGAATCCCTACTTAAGATACATATCAGTTAATCTGAACCGGACTGTACTGTTGGTAAGAGCCCGAGTATTGACCCAGGTGGTTACCCACACCAGGTGTGAACCTTAAGCTCTGATCCACTATGTAACGCCCCGATCCCAAAGGATACGGAGACGTTATGGCGACGTACATACGCGAGGTGAAAACACGCTCACGCGTACGTTAAGCCTCAGTACAGTACAATACCTCCATATAGATATGAGGTCCAGCATGAAATAAGTACAAGAATACATGCATAAAAAGGTCAGCGATCATAATAGATATGAATATTGGGGACAAATAAGATAACAGAAATAAATGACTAATGTACCTATGAATAGGCCTGATGAGGAATCTCCTATGTGACTCCAAGGCACTCTCGGTACACGGATCTCCAATCTGGGCACGCAAACCCAGGGTCGTCAGAAAGCGACCTAGTGAGTGGTAAAATGAAGGAGGAGGTAGTAATATATACAATAGTACTACAACCATGATACTAATATATAATACAAGATGTGATAATAGTGATACCATATAATACGCATATACGAAACAGTACAAATATATATAAACATGTTTTATTTTAATACCATCTCTACCTAGCCGGTTATCATCAGGTCATATCTCTAGTCGTGTCCAGTTTATATAATAACTAATGTCGTCTAGTGGTGACGTAATAGACATGAACATGATAGTGGTGACGTGATGGAGGTGAACATGCAGATGGGCATATGTCTGCAACAATAAAATATATGCAATGCAGAACATGCATAGTATTCCACTACATACAGTATAACATATACCAAGTAATGTAACAAAGTACACTACAGATAGTGTAACAGGAAACAGGAACAGTAGCAATGTATACATGTAACATGATAGCAGATAAATAATTAGGAACAGTAACAAGTACAACTAAACATGTAGCAGGCAGGTCATGTCAAAGTCATGTCATTTATACAATAGTAGCGATCAGTAATACCTGGTATTTTAATCAATCTCTTCCAGTGTCCCATACCACTGGCAGTTCATACTGGAGCCCGCACTCCAGTCGAACCCATCCGGACATGGCCTACGGGTACCATTATCCAAACGAGAGAGTGACCAAATAACAAGTGTTCCCGACGTCACTATTGTGTATACTGTTTTATTATGTTACTTGGAAACCCATGGTCGAGGAGTTCTTATCGGGTGGATGTATCCCATGCATACCCGGGATCACGGCCTTAAACAAGCCCCTGGCTGCCAGGACCAGGGCCCTCCGCTAAGAGGGGAGCATGAATCAAGTAACAAGAGCTCATGAAGCAATTGGTAGGCAGCCCTCCTACCGTCCCCTGCAGTGGGAAAACAATATGGATCCAGTACATCACCCGATAAGATCTAATCAACCGTCAAGTCTCCCCCATACCCCAGTTAGCTTTATGATCTGATATGTCATGTATACAATGTAATGAGAACCAATACAGTACATGATACGGGTAACATGATAACTGGACCTGAGCTCTGTTGATAGCATAGAACAATATAACGAGAAACGGGAACAATATAACATGAACAATATCACGAGAACAATGTAACAAGAACAATAGATGTGGGATTCCACATATCGCATATCAACAGCTCTCATGTCCAGTATCGGGAAATCCATATCAATAACAAGAACCAATCATATATCATGAATACGGGCACATGGAACAATAATACATGTAATAATCATGGTGATCCATATAACAAGAAGATAGAAACAACACAGGTATGTGCAACTGTAATATGTAAGTATGATATGAATGTGTATGATGATCATGCTAATATGAAATGCAGTAGCCCGTGCAGTGATATGCCGAGAATCCATGTAACGAGGATAACAATACATTACATAACGGTATTTCGTGAAGTGGTGTACATGAATACGAACGGGAGACGTGTCATCGTAACTGTGCAATATGTACAAGTAATACCTATGGGCAGTGTCTAATATCATGTAAAGTGAACTACAGTATCTGTGTAGCCATAAATCTGCGTAGTACTAATATATGCAGGAACAGTGTCTAGCATGCATGCCTAGTAACAGTGTGGTGTTATAGCGTATCGGTGGATCAATATAAATGTAACGTAACTGTGATACAATACATGTGATAATCGTGTCCAAGCAGATGGTGAAATAGTGGCTCGAGTATCAGTGCCTGTGCAGGTATGATGACTGTGTCCGCGTTGTCTATGTCTGTATGTCTTGTTACTATGATTACCTCATCTCATTAACTAACTAGTTATCAGGTTTTATTATGCCTTAATTGCAGGGATTACAATAATTATCATGATTTACCGATAATCATATTTTATTCTTAATTAGGCAACCAATCAAGATATTAATCATGATAAAATATAATTTATAAAAAGAAAACACTCACAAACTGTCCATAGGACTGTAGCTCTCTTCCCCACGATCGCAACGGATCCAGAATCGCCCGAATCGGAGTCCGGATGCTCCAAATATCGCCCGAATACTAAATCATAACAAACAAGGTTAAATATGTAAATAAATATAAAACACAAATATTGAAATGTAATAGGGGGTTTTCTGTAAAATTACCTATACTGGGTTCTGGAGCGGGTTCGGATTATTAACGGGTCGGGTCCGGATCTGCTACCCAAACCCGTAACTTAATGAAACGGGTAAGTGGGTTAACGGGTTGAGGGGGAATTATTGGGTTAACGGGTTTACCCAACCAAAAGAGAGTTAAAGGGGTTCGGGTTTACACACGAACCCAATCCCCTAAAAGAAACAGCAGCAGCAGCCATAGCTGCTGCTGCCCGCAAGTAGCCAGCCGCCAGCCCAGCTGGCCGGCGGCGAGAGGTGGCCGCCGGCGGCAGTCCTAGCCGCCGGCGACGGCTCCGAGAGAGAGAAAGAGGTGAGTGAGAGAGAGAGAGGAGGAAGAGGGAAAATGAGAGAGGGAGAGAGAGAAAGAGGAGTGGGGGAAGAAACAGGGGAGTGCACAGGGCACTGCCTGTGCCTTGCGCGCTGCCACGGCGGCCGACTGCGGCCGGCGGCGACCGGCCGCGGCCGCAGGGGACGGCCGGCGGTGCGCTAGGCCCACCGGCGGCGCGTACAGAGAGGGGGAGACAGAGAGAAAAAAAAAAAGAAAGAAAATAAGGGGAAAGAGAGAGAGAGAGAGAAGTGAGAGAGAGAGAGGGAGTAGAGAGAGAGTGTTTGGAGAGAGGGAGAGAGAGAATAGAGAGGGGAGAGAGAGAGGGGATTTAATAGGAGGGAGAGAAAGTCGGTGGATGAACAGTAAGGCGGTGGAAGGGCACTCGCTGGAAGGGAGAAGAAGAAAGGAGAAGAAAAGAAGGAAAAGTTAAATAAAAATTAATATTTTATTATTATAATTCTTGGCTCAATATTCGACGATCTCCGAACGGTACCCAAAAATTATAGAAAATAGAGAATATTATCCTGAGACGTAAAATGAAAACGGTTTGTAAAAATTCTATCCGGTTTGCCAATTAAAAATCCCGGAGTGTCTCGCCGATACGGGCGACACCGGTTTGGCCGGATTTTCGATAAATTCAGAAAAATCCTCAAAATACCCAAACGTAGAGAACACGATTCTAAGACACAAGGTGAAAGCGGATTCTCAAAATTCTACTCCGTTTGGGAATGAAAAATCGGAAGGCCGGTTATCGGTATCGGTCGACACCGACTACGAAGATTTTTCAAAATAATCAAAAAAAATTCTAGAAAATCTTGAAAAATCTAAAATATTAGAAAATAATTTTTGAAACTGAAATCGGCTCAATCAGACTATCACAGAGGTCAAATCAAATTTGTACGTCGTATCGCGTACCGATACTATGATACGTACACCGGGGAGCAGGGTGTTACAGACACACCCAAAAATAATCACATAGATGATCCAGTTAGAAAAGTTAGGTCAGATGCTCTCGAGCTTGATGGTAGGTTAGAGTCTGCTACCTTTCTAGATTAGTTGGATAAAATGTATGAGTATTTTGAGTGGTATAACGTGTCTGATGCTTATGTATTAGTATGATTAAGATTAAGTTAGTGAGCAACGAAAAAAAATTTTGAAAATAATTGTGCATGATGTTGATCTTAGGCACCCTCCATTAATTATATCATAAGATCAAATGAGAGATATATTAAAGAAAAATATGTTTCAACCTACTACATGGATGATTTGTTAAATCAATTCATAATCTTAGGCAAAACACTTTCACTGCTTATTGAGTATATGTCCCAACTTAAGGCGTTGATGTTACGATGTGAGGTTGATGAAGAGCAAAGATTTCTCGTATCTAGGTTGTTAAGAGTTTAAGAGCAGATATCAAGAGCGAAGTTAAAGTCCATGCACTCTAATTCCTTAAATGCCGCATGTTAAAAAGCCTTAGATTATAACAAAGTATCTTCGTATTGTTTATAGGCGTGTTCCTTTTCAATCATAATACTCGTCCAAGTCGCTCTAGCACTTTTCTAAGTCTCACCCTATTAACAAACTTTTCAACTTTGCATCACCATCAAGGTCTATATCTAGTGCATTTTTCACTAACTTGGTTAAGACTACAACACTTACTTCGTCTAGCGCTTGCCCTTTTACATCTTAAACCGAGTGTCATCATTGTCATGTCAAAAGTCATATAGTTTATCGTTGTCTACAACGTGGTGCGACTATTGATTGTGAGGATGATAGCTTACTTGAAGATATTGATGAACTTTAAGCGATTGACTTCTCAAAGCCCAATCATGATGAACACCCTTCTGTGATATACTGGGATGATTTATCTCTGTATACTAGCAATTTACAGAGAGAGTTCCGTACGTGATTTCTAAAATCCAGTGTTGATAGATTTCACGATTATTCGATTAGTTTTCTTTTTATAACATAGGGTGGTCTTTTGTCTCGCCATGGCACACAATGTAGCTGTCATGATTTGGTTCATTGCAAATGTGAGGAGCACACTCATTGGTCATCTCTATAGTATAGTAAATTAACATAATAAATCGTGATTCTTTGTTTTCTCCCTTTAGCAAAGGAATAGCAAAACTCAAAAATGCGCATATTAATGAATAAAAATTTCAGGGGCGTTGCGAGAATCGAACTCACGACCTCTCGCACCCGAAGCGAGAATCATACCACTAGACCAAACGCCCGCTATTGGATTATGTGGCGTGCTTAATAGTAACGAGTAATTTTATTTTAAATATGCCAATTCAAGATGGGTCGTCTAGCCTAGTTTGTAAAACCAACATTAGGCCCATTTAGTGGATCGTTTCTGGACTTGGCCTACTATCATATTTTTATTAATAGTGTGCTAGATACCCGAGCTCGGAATGATAACAGGCTGGGGCCTGCTAAAAGGGCCCCCACGACCCCAAGCCAGCCCCAAAAATACTCGAATCTATAGAAGATAAGATAGAAAAAAGGGATGATAATGGGTCAGAGCCCGTCCAAGCCTGACAAAAATGTGTAGGCGTTGGGGCATTTTTTTTTAGGCATATTTTATTTTAAGGCCGAGGCCGGGGTCTAAACTAGGCCCGGCCCCGCCCCCCACCCTCGCACTGGCCTTTATAGAGCCTCATTTTAGGCTCTGCGCATAAGCTAAAATCTATCATATATTTATTTTCTAATTAATATTATTATTGCACTACAAGAAAATCATCATATAATTTTAAAAAAGATTTAAAAATCAAATAGAAACTCTATAGGCTTCGTTTAAAGACCGTTTTAATTTGGAGCCAAAGCCATGACTTATCGAAGGCCCGGCCCCGTCTTCAGCCTCAACCACGCTCATATTTATCAATTACTATTTTCATAATTATTCTCCTCTTTAGTCTAACTTTAAAATTCTAAAAATTAAAAATAAAAACTCTTAATAAAAAAACTTAATTTCCGTGAGAGACGTGAGGAGAGATTGACACGTCTTGAGATTGTATAAGAAAGAAATATATAATTTTCTTCTTTTCTTAGTTTTTTTGAGAAGCAAAAGAAAAACAAATCCTGGGGGTAACAAGATCCAAAATGCTGTGACTAATTAGTTCTACAAAGAATCCAGTTACACTTAAAAAGAACCTTTTAATTAGTTTACTTTCTATTATCATCTTGTTTTTATGTCATACTCTTCTGTTACTCTGCATCTTTGCAATTTTTTTGGATGTCTCGTAGAGACATATTCTTTTGTGCTCGCAAAAGCCAAAAAAAATACTAAATTTATTGAGTACCGATTCATTTTCATGGATGAAAATTCAACATAAATACCTGTTGGAAATCATAATTCAAATGCTCATGAAAATAGGAAAGTCAAATTTTGAGTTGGTTTAGAATTTTTGGAGGTTCTAAAATTTAGTTTTAGATTTATGATTGTATTAGGATTAGTTTTTGAGTTATTTTTTTTTATAATAAGTAAGTATTAGTTTAAGAAATAGAAGCTTGATTTTGAGTTGCATTTGTATTGTTTTGTCTATGAAAAAAGAGACATGATTAATATTTTGTACCAAAGAAAAAAAAAGAAAATTGAGAGAAACAAAAGTCAAAGAATTTTATAATTGAGAAAAATTTGAATAAAGATATTTTTATTTTGAGCTCTTCAAATAAAATTTTGTGTCCTTTTTAGAAAATCAAAACACCATGATATTATTTCAGAATCTTAAAATCAATAATCAATCATCATTATGCTGGTCAACAACACATAGATCCCAACCTATGCCCATGGACTAACACTACAATCATCTTCACCATAAGAAAAGAAAAAAAGTTGCACAAAAAACTTAAACTTATGATCATCAATAACATATTTTTATAAGTCATCGTTTGAGGTAGAACTCTAAAGTATCTTTATTTTAGCAAAAGTAATCTAAAAATGCAAAAAAATTAAAATTATATATTTTACTCCATATATTTTATAAAATATATTGTGGGTATCCTCCCACACTGGTGTATGCATGGGTCCACCCCTGAGTGAGCCCATGTTAATTACTAATTAATAATCAGAAAGAGGGGATTTGATTTGGTTGCGAGTGAAAGAAAATGAGAGGAGATGGTGGGGTTCATATAGGGAAAATTGAAGAGAGGTGGGGGTGTTATTATTTGGTATTAACTGTGGTAAGGATATGAAACGTTTGTGATTTGAGAAGATGGATTAATTAGTTTCCTACCGTGGGTTGAATGCGATGCAAGCGCATGCAACCGGATTAAGGAAGAATTTTCGCAGTCTGATAATTTGCTTCCTGTTTTTGGCTCTTTTCTAGTTTATTTTTTTCTACACGGGCGATGTTTTGAATCTCTTGACTTAATGTCAAGTTTAAGCACCAAATACAGATGAAAACGCTAACAAGGTCTTAGAGCCCTCAGATCCGACCCAAGGGTTAGCCGGATTTGGTCGAGATTTCTGGATCCGGTCCAGGCTCGGCCGAATCTAAGCGGGGGCAACCAGATCTGAGCGAGGGTGCGACCAGCCAAGAGTGGTCGCATCTGAAAGGGGTGACCAACCGAGTGCGTTCGGATCTGAGAGGGGGTGTTCGACCGAGAGTGATCGGATCCGAGCGAGGTTGACCAGCCGAGGGTGGTCGGCTATCTTGCACAAACAAGTTAGCCTTGATTTGTTGAAGCTTCAAAACGAGAGGAAGAAGAAAAGATGAGACCCTTTTGGATGGATCGCGGAGGAGAACGAAGGAGATCTTGAGCCTCTCCATGTCGGGGTTCTCGTCGTAGAGGGAGCAGAAGGCGGCAAGGGACTGCTCAAGGTCGATGACGACGGCGCCGTAGCCACGATCACAAGCATCTCGAGGATGGTGCAGTGAGCAAGGTACATGCGGTGGCTCTCGATGTTTCCGGTGTCGTTGAAGTTGCTCAGGCAGTCGTGATCATCTTCATCGCCCCCGGTCCTCCCATCTTTGTCGTCGCACGGTGGGTGATCGAGGGCTCCATTTGGTAGCTGCTCGAAAATTGAGAGTCAGAGAGAGTAAGGGTTAAGCTACAGATCTGCTGGGGAGAAGGGAGATGCTATGATTTCGGTGACAGGGGATCCGGTTGAAGGAAATAATCCTTGCATGCCACTAATTTAGCAAAATGTGCCACAAAATCCTTGCCACTAATTTAGCAAACGTGCTAAATTAATCTTGCCACTAATTTAGCAAACGTGCTAAATTAATCTTGCCAGTAATTTAGCACATGTACAGTATTTTTAGCATACCATGTTTAGGTTAGTTACCTTGTGTGATCGGCCTGATTGAAGGCAGTCTTTTCTTTCCATTTTGTTCTCCATTTAGTTGTCTTTAAAAGCAGAGAATTATACAATGAAAAGCAAGCCAAAAAATTTTTGCAGCTTCAATTCGTGTGAGTAATCTTGTAGCTTAGCTGTGAATCTCGTCGACAACGTGCGCGTTGAATCTTCGGCGAGGTTCTAACAAGTGGTATCAGAGCGAGGCTATCGAAGATGTCTGGGAAGAAGGTCAACGACGGCGCCTCCAAAGATGGTGTGGTGTACTAGCGGGTGATTCGTGAGGTAAGCGGTGGGAGTAAGTATCCTGTCCTCACCAAGACCAATTACTCAGAGTGGGCACTCCTGATGAAGGTGAAGTTGAAGGCGAGAGCGTTGTGGACCGTCATCGAGGATGGCGCCGATCCGCAAGAGGAGATGATGGCGCTGGACGCCTTGTGCAGCGCGGTGCCACCAGAGATGATTTCGACGATCGCCAAGAAGGAGACGGCAAAGGAGGCCTGGGACACGATCGCGACCTTGAGGGTCGGAGATGATCGAGTGAAGAAGTCAACGGCGCAGCAGCTTCGCCGAAAGTTCGATCTCGCCGTATTCGAGGACGGCGAGACAGTCGAGGACTTCGCGCTACGCCTGAACAACATGGCGGCACAACTCGCCACCATGGATGAAGAAGTGGAGGAAGCCAAGGTTGTCGCAAAGATACTCCGAAGCCTGCCACCCCGGTTCAAGCAGATCGCCATTACGATTAAGACATTGCTCGATATTTTGACCATGTCTGTCGCCGATCTCACCGGGCGTTTGAAAGAGGCCGAGGAGGCGTTCGAAGAAGCGCCGACGTCATTACAACATGAGGGAAAGCTGTACCTCACGGAAGAGGAGTGGGACGCGCGACGGAAGAAGCGCGAGACGGAGAACCACTCCGGCGGCGGTGCAAGCGGTGGCAGAGGCAGAGCAGGACGGCGCGGAGGAGGAAGACGAGGACGCGGGCGCGCACGCGGAGACTCATCACCAGGTGGGCAGTCAAAACCCACTGGGGACGAGTGCCGGCGTTGCGGGAAGATGGGTCACTGGGCTCGCGAATGCCGATCCATACCCAAACAGGAGCAAGCCCATACCGTCCAAGATGAGGCAGAAGCCTCGCTCCTACTCGCGAAAATCTCGTCCATTTCCCCGCCGCCGAAATCTGAAGTGCAATCTTCCGATGGAGCCCCGGCGACCTCACCACTGACTGATGTTCCACTCTCGCAGTCTGTTTCGGTCGGGTTGGGAGCGGAACAGAGGCATGGCGGCTCCGAATCAGAGGCGACGACACACACCCAGATCGAGATCTGGGAGCAGCAAGTGTTCACTCAACTCGGAGAAGAGAAGAATCGGGAGGCGGAGTCCTGGGTCCTGGACACTGGCGCGACGAATCACATGTCCGGATCAAGGACCGCATTCTCGAGGATGGACACGGCGGTACTCGGCACCGTGCGGTTCGGCGATAACTCCGTGGCGCAGATAGAAGGCCGGGGGACCATCACTTTCTCCTGCAAGAACGGCGAGCTCCGATCGTTCCCTGGTGTCTATTTCATCCCTCGACTAACTACGAACATTGTAAGTGTAGGACAGCTCGATGAAAGGGGCTACAAGATTGACATCAAAGACGGAGTGATGCAGATCAGGGAACTCGATGGAAGGCTGCTGGCAATGGTGAAGCGGGCGGCCAACAGACTGTACACTCTCCACGTCAAGATAGCAGAGACAAGATGCTTGGCGGTGCGCAGTCGCGGCGACGAGGTGGCGTGGCGCTGGCACGAGCGGTTCGGGCACGTCAACATGGCAGCGCTCCGGAAGCTAGCTCGGGAGGAGTTGGTACGCGGCTTGCCTGTTATAGGGCAGGTAGAGGAGCTGTGCGAGGCGTGCCAGGCCGGCAAGCAGCGGCGAAACCCGTTCCCGGCTCAGGCAGAATTTCGGGCAAAGCAGTGCCTTGAGCTGGTACACGGTGACCTGTGCGGCCCAATTGCGCCGGCAACACCAAGGGGAAACAAGTACTTCTTGCTCCTGGTGGACGATCTCAGCAGATACATGTGGCTAGCCGTGATTCCTTCAAAGGATCGTGCAGCGGCCGAAATCAAGGAGATCCAAGCTCGAGCGGAAGGCGAGTCCGGGCTCAAGCTGAAGGCGCTCCGCACTGATCGGGGCGGTGAATTCACCGCAGCCGAGTTCGCGGAGTACTGCGCAGCCGAAGGAGTCCATCGCCAACACACCGCGCCGTACAGCCCACAACAGAATGGCGTCGTCGAGCGTCGAAACGGCACGGTGATGGCGACGGCGAGAAGCATGCTCAAGGCGAAAGGATTGCCCGGATGGTTCTGGGGCGAGGCGGTAAGCACTGCAGTATATGTGCTCAACAGGTGCCCGACGAAGAGCGTGGACAGCATGACGCCGTTTGAGGCGTGGCACGGGAAGAAGCCGGCAGTTCATCACCTCAAGACGTTCGGGTGCATCGTGTACGTCCGCAACACGACGCCGCATCTGAAGAAACTCGAAGATCGGGGGCGCAAGATGATTTTCGTCGGCTACGAGCGTGGCTCCAAGGCCTACCGTGCTTACGATCCTGTCACGAAGCGTGTCCATGTGACACGCGACGTGGCGTTCGACGAGCAGGCCCAGTGGGACTGGGGTGCCGGCGGCGACGATGGAGAGCCGAGTGGCGGTGACGACGTCTTCACGATCGAATACGCCACTACGGGCCAGGCGACTCCGACGGCTGTTGATACAGAAGAGGCGCCAGCACACCAGACTCCGGGGGGGCCTGACAACGTAGCAGAGCAACACGATGAGTTTGACGACGAGATCCTGGATGCGGACCATGACTATGACGCACCGCTCCGGTTCCGTAGTATCAACGACATCATCGGGCCGGCCCCACCGCGTGGCTTCGCACAACGCGTCCTGCTGGCAGAGGAGCCGCTTGCAACAAGCTATGACGAGCCTTCTTCGTTCACTGAGGCGGAGCGCAGCCCGAGCTGGCGGAAAGCAATGATTGAAGAAATAGAGGCCATCGAAGAAAACGGCACATGGTACCTCACCGATCTTCCGCCTGGGCGCAAGGCGATTGGAGTCAAGTGGGTTTTTAAGGTAAAGCAGGACGAACACGGGGCGGTGTCCAAGCATAAGGCGCGCCTCGTGGTGAAGGGCTATGCACAGCGGCACGACATCGACTACGACGAAGTCTTCGCGCCGGTAGCCAGGCTGGACTCGGTGCGCCTCCTCATCGCTCTCGCGGTGCACGAAGGGTGGGAGGTGCACCACATGGACGTCAAGTCAGCGTTCTTGAACGGCAACCTACAGGAGGAGGTCTACGTCCAGCAACCAGCAGGTTTCATCGTCTCCGGCAAGGAACACAAGGTGTTCAGGCTGCGGAAGGCGCTGTACGGGCTACACCAGGCGCCACGCGCCTGGTACACGAAGCTCGACGACACTCTGTTGTCGCTCGGTTTCAGGAGGAGCGAGTCGGAGCACGCCGTCTACATCAGGCAGAACAACGACGCGAAACTGGTGGTCGGAGTCTACGTCGATGATCTTGTCATCACTGGAACGGATCGCGACGACCTTAGGGTGTTCAAGAACGAGATTGCGGCGGCATTCAAGATGAGCGACCTCGGCCTACTTCACTACTACCTCGGGATCGAGGTGAAACAGAGCGCAAGCGGCATCTCGCTCAGTCAAGGAGCATACGCCGCGAAGATCTTGGAGAGAAGCGGCATGGCAGGATGCAATCCTTGCCAAACACCCATGGAGGCGCGGCTGAAACTAAGCAAGCAGAGCACGGAGTCACCGGTGGACGCTACAACATACAGGAGTTTCATTGGGAGCTTAAGGTATCTGGTGAATACCCGCCCTGATCTTGCGTTCTCAGTCAGATATGTTAGCCGTTTTCTGGAGGAGCCAAAGGAGGATCACCTTGTAGCGTTGAAACGGATTCTTCGTTATGTGGCGGGAACAAGCAACTGGGGGCTCTGGTTCGGCAGGAAGAAGGGAAATCAAGCACAGCTAACAGGTTTCAGCGATGCTGATTTTGCTGGAGACGTTGATGCTAGAAAGAGCACAACTGGAGTCATCTTCATGCTGGCGGAAAGCCCAATTTCATGGCAGTCGAAGAAGCAGCGGATTGTGGCGCAATCCAGCTGTGAATCGGAGTACATTGCTGCGGCAAATGCGACCTGCCAGGCGTTGTGGCTCGCTCAAGTGCTGGGAGAAATGCAGGGGTCCAAGCCGAGCGCTCCTCTGCTTAAAGTGGACAACAAGTCAGCCATCGCCCTGATCAAGAACCCGGTTCTCCATGAACAGAGTAGGCACATCGAGGTAAAGTACTATCTGGTCCGAAAATGCGAAGAAAAGGGTCTAATCAAGGTACAGTTCGTCAGGAGTGAAGAACAACTCAGTGATATCCTGACGAAGTCATTGGGCAGGGCAAAATTTCAAGAATTTCGCTCAAAGATCGGCATGATCAATGTGGCTGAAGGTGCACGACAAGGCTTAGGAGGAGATTGAAGGAAATAATCCTTGCATGCCACTAATTTAGCAAAATGTGCCACAAAATCCTTGCCACTAATTTAGCAAACGTGCTAAATTAATCTTGCCACTAATTTAGCAAACGTGCTAAATTAATCTTGCCAGTAATTTAGCACATGTACAGTATTTTTAGCATACCATGTTTAGGTTAGTTACCTTGTGTGATCGGCCTGATTGAAGGCAGTCTTTTCTTTCCATTTTGTTCTCCATTTAGTTGTCTTTAAAAGCAGAGAATTATACAATGAAAAGCAAGCCAAAAAGTTTTTGCAGCTTCAATTCGTGTGAGTAATCTTGTAGCTTAGCTGTGAATCTCGTCGGCAACGTGCGCGTTGAATCTTCGGCGAGGTTCTAACACCGGTCACGAGATGATCGGATCTGATATGCAGATATCGCGACGGCGATGGTGGAAGATCCAACCAAGGAATTGTTGGAATTGAAGAATATGAAGGCGAATCTTCGAGCTGAATTATGGCGAGATCCGTTGATCAAATCAACTGGATGATGGTTGGAATGTGTTCTCCTTCCATTGGGGATGAACGTGGTATATTCACATGTTCAATTCCGACTTCGAATGAATGAGATATTCAAGTTCAAAGATTGCCTAATTCAAAGCCAACAACGGGACTAAAGGTAGCTTAAAGCATTTAGTCCCACATTGGCCGTGGGATGGAAGCTTGTGGTGTATATATAGAGAAAATTGAGAACAAAGGGCATACTTCTGAAGAAAGATATTCTTCAACCTTCCTTTCGTTTGAAATTTGTCTTTGTACCGCTGCTTTAAAGATCCTGTGAAGGTACTGGTTGACTAAGGTTCGACCGTACGGTGATTTGGTAGTGCTATCCAAATACCGTGAAAAAGTGTTGTATCTTGGGAGACCAGCGTCCATTATCCCGTTAGCACCGGGTGCAATACCGTGAAAGAGTGTTGTATCTTGGGAGACCAGCGTCCATTATCCCGTTAGCACCGGTGCGGGGGACGTAATTGTCCTCTAAGCGTACCTCACTCTAAATACTGTATAAGTGGATAGACTGGTCCTTTAACCAAGGATAGACTGGTCCTTTAACCAAGGAAGGAAATTGAAAGGTGGTTCTTAAATTAAGGAACGTTCTATTGAACGCCAATTAGATTGTTGATATCTCAGTGATCTTGATTAGTTGTCAGATTGATTCTTGTTAAGCAGAAAACCAACAGGGATGAATAGTTTGAGCTGCAGATATCGCAACTGACGTGGTGGGGGATCAATCACGAAATGACTGGATTTGAGCTGCAGATACCGGGACAACGGTGGTGATCCGGCTAGGGATGGTTGAATATGAGTTGCAGATGCCGTAACGACAGTGGTAGAGATCCATCCAAGGGATGGTCGGATATGAACTGATGATGTTGTCATCTTTGCAAATTTTAATGGCGGCTAGTGGTTATGA
This sequence comes from Agave tequilana, assembly GCA_038442645.1. Lineage (NCBI taxonomy): Eukaryota > Viridiplantae > Streptophyta > Magnoliopsida > Asparagales > Asparagaceae > Agave > Agave tequilana. The sequence goes on along the minus strand of JAVJIF010008444.1, from coordinate 36,450 downwards.
CCATAACTCTCGGATTTGGCCTGTTCTGAGGTGGCGATGATGGATTCCACTCGATTGTGGTGTCTCTCCCTGGTGCCATGCAACAGATTTGGACGGTAGAGTGAGGAACTCCGATGATGTTCCAGTGGCTTTTTTTTTCCTTTCTTTTTTCTTCTTTTGAAAGATCAAATTGTATATGAGTGTTTCATATATGTTTGTATCTTTTCATCTTGAGAATGTTTCGTTAAGTTCTTATTAATGAAACATCAGAAGTTCTTCCCTCACTATTTTATTTTTAAAAATTCGGGACCAAGAAAGATCATCAGCCTTGTGATACCCAGCAAACCGCCTTCCAAGCAACTTCTAGGTCTCAGTTGAGGAGTCTATGATCACCAACCCGGAACAAAGATCTATTCACTAATGCAACGATAGATTCCTCTACCACCACCACAAACTTTTTACTAAAAGCACTGACACGTTAACGAAGTGAGCTATTTGCGCATGCTCAGTTTTTGTGCCTTCTGGAAGACGAGGAACCTGACCATTGAAGTGTCTCCAAGTTCAGATGCAGCTCAAAATAGCCTGCCTCGATCAAACTCAACTAGTTTGAATGAGTTCAGGGTTTACTCGGCGAAATTCAAGTTTCAGAGCCTCGAAAGTCTAAGACGCAGATGATTAATGATCTGTTCCTCATCCTGAAAATTGGTTGAGCTGAAACCCTGTTTTCTAAACTATAGTTTGTCTAGGCAATACAGACTTGGACTTGAAAGAAACTACAGTCGAGCCCAACTGTTGGGACATAAATAAACACGTACCTCTTGGAATATAATCTCTATATGTGAAGAACAGAGTGAATATAGTTCTTCATTTTAGTTGAAAAGTAACAGGAGATTTTTTTATTTTTTATTATTTTTCATATTTTAGTTTGTATGTGTTTCAATGTTCAGCTCAAAAACAAGCACCATTCTTCTAATCATATTGTCAAATGATAAAAATGTGATTAGCTTCAATTATCTCCAGAAACAATCTTATTGATGGTTATTAGCAGCATTGCATTGTTAAAATGGCGCCAAGGTTCCAGGCCTGGGCCCACGCACAAAGGCATGGTTGGGCTAGTCCTGGGCCCCACACGGCATGCTCGGGATAAATTGCGTTATCTAGGGAATCCACGGGCGTCGAAGGAACAGTGGAAGATGAAGTGCACATCTTGGATACGTTGTTCTTCGACACTGACCGACCCTCTGTTAGTGGACGGTAGAAGCAGGCCTGATCCAAGCACTCTCCCCGCGACAGCCCTATAAGCTAGTGACAATGAGTTCACCCAAAAAAAAAAAAAGCTAGGTCACACTATGCATATGCAGGGGAATTGCACAGATACACTCACTTAGTCACTTCACCGATATCATATCCCTAACCGACTAAAGAGTCCCACTCTAGGACGGATCTACATAGAGCACAGTACGAACAGACATTCACAATAGATTCTACAAAAAAAAAAAAAAAAAAAAAAATCTAATTTAACAGTTTTTACATACCATTTCCTTTTAGCTTAGAACTCTAACACTTGTAAATATAAAGATATTATTTGCTTATTTTAAGTGGTAAGATTTTGTAATAAGTTATTGGAGGTTATAGGTTCAATTTTTCGTCTATGTTTTATTTTTTTTCTTTTTAGTTTGTTTTATTACGCCTACTGAAGTTTTACTTTAATTTTCTATTTTATTTTGCCCACACTGAAATAATTTTCTGTGCCTGCCGCTGGTCCCACCTCATGTTGTCACGCAATGTTATGAGAATGTATATGGTCCTACAATAATGTTCCTTTTTGTTTGTTTGGAACCGTTAAAATATTCACTATTTGCCATAAGGAAATAAGTATGGAGGGAGGGAATTTCTATAGGTATTCATTTGTGGGTGAAAGGGATCGTGTCAGATATGTTGTACTTTTATATCTATTTTCTTCTAGCATTTTTTATTTTATCAGACAGACTTACAGAAACGCTGTCAATAAAAGTTTTTTAATGAAACACCAAAAAATTCTATAGGTACACCGTATTCTCTCTCAAAAAAGAAAATAGAAAAAAAAAAAAAAGAAAGAAAACGTATCTGTGTGAATCGTTGACTAGGGGGGAAAACAAGTTTATTTATTTATTTTTGAGATAAATGAGGAAAAACAAGTTAGTGAGGAGAGAACAGTGGGTATTCATAAAACGACACAAGATCCAATTTAGTTAAACATCAAGAGAACTGTATAAGCTACCATTCTCAGTCGCACTTTTTGAAAAGTCCACTAGGACTAAAGATGGATGTTCCTCCCATGCGTTGAAATCTCCCCCCAAAAGGAGCTTTTTTTCCAACTATTTATTGGGTATGATGCGTGTGGCATCCGTTATATGAGCCAACGCTAATCAAGAATCTCCCAAAGTCCTTGCTGCTGTTCTCTTCTTTCTGATGGCTACTTCATTGATACCTTGTTGTTTGGGATGGCTCCTTGTATTCTTCCTTTTTTCCTCTGTGTTTGATAGGAGGAGGAACTATGTTGAAGCTTCTCATCAGAGCTTCGTGAACCCAGACTTGGCAGAGACCAATTCTATCGCAAGCACTCGCTACAGAACCGCGTACCATTTCCAACCTCTTCAGCACTGGATAAACGGTATACACGCATATGCACTCTCATTAACTATCTTTCTAGCTATTTTTTGTTTTCTAACATTTGGAACTGAAAATTAGTCCACTTAAGCCCGAGCCTATAGAATTCATGTTGTTTGATTAGTTGACGTTGATGAATCTTCTCGTTTATGTTTCCTTTTCCTCTTCAATCAGACAATTATGGGTTTTAAATCACAGAAAAAGAGATTCTAACTAATATCTGTTCTAAGGTGCCAATCCTTCTAATCTGCAAATCTGTATACTTAGAATATAGGAGAACAATAAAATTGAATATCTCAGCAACGTGCTCCCCCTGCTGATAACTTCAGCAAATGGGGTTGTTCTTCTTGGCCTAACAGTTTTTTTCTTAAAAAAAATAAAAATAAAATTGAATATCTGATCAGCAGTGCATACGAACATGTAACGTTGAAATGTCATAAAATTTTATCCCCCCTCCCTCCTCCTTAATCTAAGAAAGCTAGATGCTTCCAGGCTACAATAACATCCAGCTAATAACTAAAATAAACTTGCGATAAATCAGCAAAAACAGCATATCCCAAGTATCAAAAACAAAGTTATTAAATCCTTTCACACATGCCCTTGTTTTCCCAGCATTATCTGTTTCTAACATCTCAGTTTCTTTTGGTTACTTGTCAAAAGATCCAAATGGACCAATGTACTACAAAGGCACCTACCACTTCTTCTACCAGTACAACCCATATGCTGCAATATGGGGCAACATCTCATGGGGCCACTCAGTCTCAGATGATCTCATTCACTGGACCGGGGTCGGAGTCGCGCTCTCTCCAACCGATCCATTCGACAGAAATGGATGCTTCTCTGGGTCTGCCACCATCCTACCGGGCAACAGACCTGTCATCATCTACACCGGCGTCGACGCAATGAATCGGCAGGTCCAAAACATCGCAGTCCCAAAAACTTGTCTGACCCACTCCTTCGTGAATGGGTCAAACCGGGTTATAACCCGATTATGGAACCGGTCGACGGGCTCAATCCCGGCCAATTTCGTGACCCGACAACAGGTTGGCGTGGACGGGACGGGCTTTGGAGAGTAACGGTTGGGGCCGAGGTCGGACTAAAGGGGCAGGCCATTTTATACAGGAGCAGAGATTTTGTGCACTGGGTTCGGGCAAAGAATCCGTTGCACGCCACGAACGGGTCACATATGTGGGAATGCCCGGACTTCTATTCTTTGAAGGGGAAGGAGGAGAAATACGTGCTGAAGATGAGTCTGGGAGAGACTCAGTCTGACCATTACATGCTGGGGAGATACGATGAGGTGAACGATGTGTTTGTGCGCGATGACGCGTCGGATGACTACAGGATGTGGCGAAGGTATGACTATGGGAAATTTTATGCATCAAAAACATTCTTTGATGATAAGCAGCAGCGAAGGATCTTGTGGGGCTGGCTGAATGAATCTGATAGCTCAGCAGATGATGTGGCAAAAGGGTGGTCAGGTATTCAGGTATGTGATCATTTATGCGCTGAGGATCTGATTCAAAAGGGCAGGTGTACTCAAGATAGCAGCAAATAATATACACTCCAGTTTCTTTACAATTATTTTGAGTGATCTTATTTGGATAATTCCCAACATAATAGGCTAGTTTATCATATCTGAATGCCAATAATTTGCATGCTCTTTAATGAGGGATGTAGTTACTTATTTACAGTATTTCCTTGTGTGGTGATCCAGTCTTTCCCAAGGGTTGTTAGTCTAGACACCAATGGAAGACAGCTGGTGCAGTGGCCCGTCAAAGAGCTTGAATCACTGAGAAGGAAACAGAGACAATTGCATGACATTGTGCTCAAGACAGGAGGCATAGTTGAAGTCCAAGGGCTAAGAGTATCCGAGGCCAGTGCCTTTGCAAATATTTACTTTTTGTTGATATCACACACATTTTATTTGGTTATGTGTTTTCTGATTATATTCCGAATTATAGCAGGCAGATGTTGAAGTAGAATTCGAATTGTCAAGCTTGAAGACAGCTGAGCCTTTTAGTGCAAATTGGATTCTAGACCCTTCGATGCTTTGTCGTGAAAATGGAGCTTCCGTTAACGGCGGGATCGGCCCTTTTGGGTTGTTGGTGTTGGCTTCACATAACTTGGAGGAACATACTGCTATTTTCTTCAAGGTTTTCAAATATGGGGAAGACTATAAAGTTCTCATGTGCTCTGATCAGAGAAGGTATGACTGTTGATTAATGCCAATTTGTCACCAAGCAATTGTTGCCCAGATACTTAAGATTTATACTATACTGTTGATTATCATAATACATTTGACCAAGTGTTTGCTTAACACAAACAGGTCCTCCTTGAGAGTTGAAGTAGACAAGCCAGCATACGGAGCCTTTGTTGACACAGACATAAAGAAAGAAGGGAAGATATCTTTAAGGACTCTGGTAAGTGAAAACAGGCTTTGGTTCTAGTTTATCTGTGATTTGATTGTTAGTACATGGCTCTAGTAAACATTGACCCACTTCATTGAAATCCTGTTGCTTATCCAAACAGATAGATAACTCGGTTGTAGAGAGCTTTGGTGCTGGGGGAAGAACATGCATCACATCTAGGGTTTATCCTACGTTGCTCTTGGGAGGCGATAACCATCTTTATGCATTCAACAATGGAACTGAGACCATAAAGATATCGAATCTGACGGCATGGGATATGACTAAATCTCAGATAAGCTAAAGAGGATGGAAAACTAAAGGCAGTGGTAAAAATTAATGTTATGAACTAGTTTATGTGTGTCTCATTTACTTGTGGAGTTGAGATCCACCATGGAGATCAACTGTGAGTCGATGAAATGAGCAAGGTTTTGGAGGAGAAATGATGGTCTGGTATTTTGTTCAGAATTTTCTCCATCCTCTTCCATTCACCGAACTATATTCAATAAAATTTGAAGGCTTTGCCATCTACATATTGAAGAAAGAAACTGTGTTTTTACATTCTCCCTATGGTGTAATCTCCAAACCAAACATGGTGGGTTAGTTTTTCAGTTAAATATGCCCACAAAAATTATGTTGCTTGCTTGTATGAATGATTTATTAAAAGTCTTGGTCAAACACGAGGCTAAGTTTTATTTTAGGTCAGGGCTTCCCACCATTTGTTAATCATGTGGAAATACTGTTTTTTTTTTTTTTTTCAGAAAAAACCGTGAGGCTTATAAAGCCTCCGACATTTCATTAAAAAGTATTTAACGAAACAAATCAAAAAATAGAAGGGTACAAAGATGTAAAATATACAAAATTGATCTTTCCAATTCCAACAGGAGTTCGCCGACATTCAAACGTCTTTACGAAGACTTTTGAAGTCTTCAAGCGCCCGCGCGATTTTTCTGACGCTGTAGAGTGAAGTCTGATCAGATTCGTTGTACTCTCCTCTGACGCTAAATGTCCACCTCTTTCCAGCTTGTAAGAACCAAATCACTTCAACTGTAGTATCTTTTCCGCCGCCTCCCCTGAAAATACCCAAAATTTTTGCACAGAATACATGCTTTATAATCAAATAGTCCAATTACCATCTTATTTGGTGATTTGGTCTTGGACTGGTGGGCAAAAAGAACACCCTGGGTAGCCATCATATATTGGGGACTATCAAAAAACTTTCCTTAAATGTTCGGAATAAAGGAGAAGAACAAGGTGAAATATCTGATAGAAATCTAAGTGGGCGCGCCCACCATCACCACCACCACCATCACCACCATCGTCCAAGCACTTTTCCTATTGAGATGGATTTGCTGCGGGGCATGACTCCGCGAAAAATTTGACAAAGTTCTGAGGCCGGTTGTGGGCTTGACAAATATCATAAATATCGAAAATATCATAAATACCATCACATTTCCCAAATAATGCAGTCAATACTTTATTAGAATGCATTTGTTATGCATACTGAATTCAAAGACAGAAGATTTTTTTTCTTCTTCTTCTTGATCTTTAAATAAAGCATCTGACCAAATACTAAAATGAAGTACAACAATTCATCAAAAACGGAATACCCCAGCCAACCAAATATACAAGTACCAAAACAAAATTCCATGACGCAAATAAGATAGATTAGATAACATTATGTTTGTCTTTCATTAACTAAATCCTTCATACTAAGCCTATACAAATACAAGGAAGTACCAGATTAAATGGAAAAAAAAAAGAGTAAGATGAACACTATTGCAATCAAGATTAAGTTTTTCCCTTGAGTTTTCGAACATCATCTTTTTCTTTTGGAGATAAAACCGTGAGGCAAAAAGCTCACGACGTTTCATTAATAAGTGCTTAATCGAACATTCTCAAGCCACAAGAACGAAAAAATGTCTCTCACAAATAACTTACTCCTTCAAAAGCAAAAGGAAAAAAAAATTTACTAGCTCGCTATCAGAGATCCTCACGCAACGCAACATCTGCAGCTCCGCACAGTATTATCTCCCAAATTCTTTTGCTATTTACATGAAACACACATGGGTCATTTCATTTATGAAAGATCCAAATGGACCAATGTACTACAATGGTGTCTTCCACTTTCTACCAGTACAACCCCATTCGGCCAGATCCAATTTGTTGGAATTTTCAACGGAGACAGGGACAAGTCATTTTATATTTAAACAAGAGAGAGAGAGAAGATGATGGGCCCCGTCTTATCCTCAGATGACGTGGACCCAAGACCCGCGCTTTGTCCATTACAAACTTTGTGGGCCTTATATAATTCGATCCAGTGTTCTTTCTAATTTTCTTTTATCCGAAAATTATCCACTTTTAATTCTAATATTAGTTTGCATTCGTCGTCGTCGGTTGAGACGTCGATGTAACACATCTGAAATTTTGCGACAATGAAGAAATCAAAATTGTGATGATATCTTGGATTACACTCTTCTACAATTGACTGATTCACGGAGAGAGTGGCATGGTCATCGTGTCACCGGCAAATTTGTTCCGTTTGGGATAACTGCATTTTTGCAGTTGTTTGACTTGCTATAAATATTTGATTGTTGTTTTAGACATTATCATATCTATATTAGAGCTATAGTTGGTCATGTTTTCTAGACAGAGTTAACACAGCTCCTACCCAGTATCGTTTGGTGTCTATCATCTTCCTAAGCTGATAGGACCATGAAGACGACAACTCCGGTCGCAATGAGGTACCCTCCCCTAGATTACAATTTCTTTGCTTGTGATCTCTAATCTATTGGATTGAGAGGATTTGTCTCTCTTTTTTTTTGTGCAACATCTAGGTTTTGCTCTGTGATTAATTTTAGTGATTTCTTATGATATTTTTTCTGCTTATAAGGATGCATTTTAGCTGACAATTAACCCATCATTTTGTATTTCCATCATGGCGGCTGAGTTCTCCTCTTATTTGGTATCCCTTCTTGATTACTGTGAAGCCATCTTTCTCAGATTTGTGTATCATTATGATTTTTTTTTAATGAAACAGGTGATCATATTTCATGTCTTATCTAAAATCGGAAAGAAAAAAGAAAAAACTTTTGAATGAAACAAGGCCATTACATTTAAAACACATCTAGATTTGAGTTTGACTAGAAAACCGCTCCCCTGCTGCTTGGAGGGGACAAGAAGATTGCACCTCCACGTAAAATTGAATGTGACATCGAACAAATCCTAATTTTTTGGGGTCCCTTTTGGTTGGATAGGCTTCGCAATTCAGTAGGAAGAGCCGCGCAAGCATTTGGGCTGAATTTTGGACCAATTGCATGCCAAAACAAAAAAGTCATTATATTCAAGCTAGGTCAAGATCAATCAAACAGGAAGAACAATGGAAATTTGATTGCTCAACTTGGACACAAGTAAAATGAAAAAAAACAAATGCTCATTGATTCCATGTTCAAAACAAAGGCAAATACCAAGAAATTAGAGCCCGGATAAGAACCAAGTTCTTCTTCCACAAAGTCATAAGTATTTTGAGCCCGAATTCTTTCAATTCAAATATAACCCCTGACATTTGAATACGAGATCTACTCTGTTGAAGTTGATCCATATTATTTCAAGTATCTACAAGCTAAAAATCAAGTGTTTTAAATACTTTTTGTCTCTCCATCAGGCGCGAAATAGACAGCCGAAAGTAGTGAGTTGTTAGTTTAACGATGTAGAAACTAGTGACGTGTGAAGTTTCATCTACTTTGATGTTGGGTATGCCAGTGGACAAGACACTGGCGGATATGAAAATTATTTAATCTTGCATGTATTTTAATTTTTGACTTTCACCGTATGATTCCTAATTTTTATTCATTTTTTTTTCAACTGTCTACTTTAGAACTATCTTTGTCCTTTTTTTTTTTTACATTGTCGTTTGAGACATGGATACACTTTTTAGGTTGTTTGAGGGGAAAGTAACAAATTCAAAGCCCAAGATTACACGGGGACAACACTGACCACTGTGCTTCCACTTCTGATGCACACGATGATTCCTACTGCAATGACAGTAGAAGGGTCTGTTTGGTTGTCGTAATTGGCCGTAATTCGTAAGTTGTAATTGGTAAAGTCTTTTACATTTGTAAATGAGTTACATGCATGTAAGCTTTATGGTGTTTGGTTGGTAATATAAAGTTGTAAGTGAAAAAGTGTATTGTGCTTTACGGTGTTTGGTTGTCGTAATGTGTAAGTCGTAAGTGAAAAAGTTGATCACAAAATTAACCATTTGGTGATTTAAAAAGTTTTAATATTGCAAATAAATATTAAAAATGCTAAATATTAAAAAAAATTTAATATTAACATAAAAAAATAATACAAATTTGCATGATCACAAAATTAATTGTAACTGGGCTGTAAGTGAGCGGTAATTGGGTTGCAAGTGAGGGGTAATTGGGTTATGTAAGTCTTTTACGAATTACGGTCCAAACAAACGCCGTAGTTGTAACTGGGTTGTAAATCATTTACGAATTACGGACTTTTACGCGAAACAAACGGCCCCGAAGTGAAGAAGTGAGGAAGTGAGGAAGTGAAGAAGTGAAGAAGTGGTAATAATTTTTTTTGAAACTTAGAAATTGGTTAGTAAGTTTTTCGGTGTGATTTGAAAAATATTATGTCTTTTTGGTGTTTGGATGGTAATATGGAAATAAAAAAGTTGACCACAAAGTTGACCGTAAAATAATATTAAAATAAAAATTAATTATGAAAAATAAAACATAGACTGTAATTAGAATGCAAGTGAGATTTACATGATCAAAAAATTAATTGTTTTGTGCTACAACTTATTACAAATGAGATTTACATAAACATAAAATTAACTGTAACACTTTAGAAGTGAGAAAATAGTTGTGTAAAAAAAAGAGAAAAGAAAAGAAATTTTCTTATTTTCCTTTTCCGGTATTTGGATAGATAGGGAAGTGAGCAATTATACTTCCCTATTTCCTTATTTCCACCCACTTCCTTGCAATCAAACACGCCCGACATAAGCCTCTGAATGCTTACCGTCACTTTCTTTTGCTCTGTTTCTTGGATTTTGTAATCACGTGTCTGGTGACACATTCGGACTCTTGATTTTTTTGCCCCTTAGATCTTCACTTTAACTTTTACTACATGTAGTCTGTGTTTTGTATCATCGAAGTTCGACAATGTTAGCCGTCATTTTTGACATTGATTCTATACTTTTGTATATTTTGTTCCTCATGTACATGCGTATGCGAAATTGAACCTAAGAAAGTTTTCTGCATGGTATCACATGCTTGTTTGTATGTTTTCATTATAATTATTTTAAGGAAATGCGAGGGCCTATATCTGGCACACCGCTTTCTCTCTAAAAAAAAGAACATTTATGTATCTCTCTACATACATTGAATATATCTTGTATCATAGTTGAGATGTTTCACTAAACCTCAATAAGTAAACTCTAGGGTTTTTTTCTCACCATTTAGAGACTATACATGTATAAAAAAAAAAAAAACTGACATATGATTTTACATGTCACTAACCCAGAGTTGCTAGGTATATTTTGAATTGATTTTAAATTGCACTGGGAAATGGAAAGAAAAGCCAACTGGACCACATTAATTTGTTCTTTTTTAGAGAAAATGGTGCACCACTAGGCTTCGCACGCTTCATTAAACAGCTTTTAATGAAGATATTTAGAAATATATCAGAATGAAAGCACAAACTCTCTTAATAAAATGCACGTATACTTACGCAGGTACAATAAGAGAGAAGAAACTAAAAGTACAATAAAAAAAAGACAAAAATAACAACATCAATCCAATCAGAGCACCCTAACACAAAATACTAGCACATCCTGTATAAAACTTCAGAATACTCTGGAACAATCAAAATCAGGCTTTGCAACGATACCGCTCGCACGAGATAAGAGTCGGTATCATACCCCCTACTTGTTATGTCCTCCGAGAGGTGATTAGATAAATCAGCCATTGAAGACTGGTTCACCGTCCGCCGCATCCCCCCGTCCTTCCAGAATTAAGATTAATCCAGTAAAAAATGAAGGTAATGTTCCAGCTAAACCCGGCGGTGTTATAGAAAAGAAAACCGCGTCCCAAATTTTTATATTCTCGTCATCCTCTTCATTCTTTCTTTGAGTAATCAGCTCGGTTTTGTCCTCAACCACCCCATTAGTGGCGTATAAGCATACGATTATCTCTAAACCACTCCACCCTCGGACGAGAAATCTATACTACTCTTAATTTGATGTTTTGCCTCCAAATTTGGCCCAAAGTCGTTGTCCTGATTAAAAAAAAAAAAAAAAACTCTTATTGGTCGGTTTGTTTTCTTGTTTTGTCGCCATCGCAAGAATCTTCGCGTTAATGAATATACAAACGGATAAATAAAAGATTCATTTCCTCTCGATGAGGCAATTGATCTCATTGGATGAAAAAAGAAAAAAAAGAAAAAGAGGCGTTTTATTTAAGAAAGTAATGTATTGTCTTTTGTTTCAAATAAGAATATTATCATGTGAGGTCACATGGTTGGCTGCCAATGGGCACAAAGGATTTAATTGGAGAGCTGATGGATTTTCTTTTTTTAAGGAAAAGGTGGGGGGGCCTTGACCCCATTTTATTAAAATAATAAAAAATGGGGAGTTATATGCGCGGGGGAGGGGAGTGGGGATACAACTAGCAAATCAAAAGTGTTGGAGAACAACACGTTAAGGTGGCTTCCCGACTTTTGTGGATAGAGAAGTGAGCTTACTAAAGAGACACCACGACAAAATCTAACCACCAAGCTCCAAGATTGAGGATGATTGAGCTTTAAAAACCCGTCGATTTAGCTTATTCTAAACTACTCAAATGGTTGCAATAACAACACAATCTCACAGCTTAGTCTCAAATAGTGGGACATTAGAAAGCCTCCATTCACCCCAAAGAGTAGCAATAGAAGAAAGCCAAGACGAAGAAGGTAAACATGTTCTTTCTGGCGCTCTAATTTTCAAGGTGGAGAAAATATGAGCGATGGATTCCGTATTTACTCCCCAAAGCGAGCACGGAGATGAAATATGAATACCCTTTTTTGCTGGATTCTCTGCCGGTAAGAAGCATCATGAAAAGATAGTCACATCTGCATCTTGATTTTTAGTGTACCTGAGTAGTTCAAATCCACCGAAAGCAACTGTTGTCTTCTCTAAAGCCGACATGGTTTCTATGAAGGGAGTTGACAGCGAACAAACCACATTGTTTTAACTTTCAATATCTCAAGTCCCTTGAAGTGGAGAGGTGTTTAGGTTAGAGAAGATTTATGAGAGAGGTGATGTCATTATAGATCTTACTCTCACAAGTTGGTGTTGCCATCATCTAAAATGGGGAGCCCATATTATATTTTCGCGGAGGAGGCAAATAACACATGAATATGGCTTCACACTTACATGATAGGATCATTCACCTTATTTATCGAGGAAAATAACCATAAAGATGATTTTAAAGAGGAAATTTTTTTTTTCTTCCAATCAATAATTAATTAATTAATTGAAAGAATTAGCAAAAGATAGTTAAAAATTGAGAGAAATTGCTAAACGATTAATGGATTCTGGATCCTGCCATCCTCATTATAACACATATGCACTTTTATAAATTCAAGTTGTTTCCGAAATCAAATGTTTATATTCATTTTTATTTTAATTTCATGTGCACTGTGGATGCCAAAAATTCAAAAAATTCTACCTTTGTTTAATTTTGCATTTTCGAGCTCGTTCACCCTAAAGGATATGGCTAATTTAACAATTGGAAAAATGAAAGAACATATGACACATTTTTAAAAAAAAAAAAAACGTTTTCTTAAATACAAAATAGAGAAAATCATGAAAAGAAATTAGGGTGATGAAAGAAAATGAAAGAAGGGACCCATTCTATCTTGAGATGGTCGGTTCCAACGTGCACGTTATCCATTAAAAACAGTAGATTTGTGGGCCTTGTATAGTTTTATGCGTTTCTTGAATTTTGTTTTAATAAATCTCTAAACTGATGTCCCTGACCTAACTAAAGAGTCATGTGAGTGTGAAAGAAATGACTGAAATTATCAAATTTTTTTTTTTAGAAAAAATAAATTATGTACGAGTGTTTAAAGATATTTTATTAAATTCTTATTAATGAAATGTCGATAGTTTTTACCTCATGATTTCAACTAAAAATAATTATGAAAATATTAGTTGCAAATGGTTCTGTAAATTTGATTTTGTTGGAAAGTTAATAGTGCTGAGATGGAAGGTCAACATTGACATGAACCTGTTGGCTGCGTTTTTCTCGAAAATTATCCATTTTTCATGCGACCCACCATCATTTTCGATGAATATGTCTCCAACTTTGCTACGCACATCTAACTATGAAAATTACAGGGCTCGTGTGGGTCCTTCGACCTTGCGTGGTGACATCATTAGAGAAGAAGAGAAAAAGAAAATTAATCTTAAATATAAGAATTTAGTTGTCGTCATAAAAATTCTTGGGGTTTTTTTTTTTTTCTTTCTGAAACTTATGAACAGAAACTTATGCTGACTAACGTATGGATAAGATCTAAGCCGGATAAGATGATTGCTAGTTTTAGCCAACTGGGGCCTCTCTGACTCAGCATCCTCTATTTTTCTTTAAAAAAAAAAAGAAAAAGAAAATACTGATTAATGTATTTTGGGTTCTCCTCTTCATAGGTCCAAAAAAGAAAAAAATATTAAAATTGTTAATCTAATAATCTAAATGGGCCCACCAATCCCCCCATTGAGAGACTGACAGGTGGGCCCAGGGAAAGGAATAACAGCTGGCCCCTCATGCCACGCACTTTTAGTCCCGACAGTGAGCCATACATGTTTGTAATCTCGTTATCTGTGTTTTTTTCTATATAAACACATGCTGCCCATTAACTTCTCCTCACAACTGAAACAACAACAAGCTCTGCTACCTTTCCCTTTGGTTCTCTCTCCCCCCTCCCTCTCTTAATGGCTTCTTCTTCTTCTTCGTTGATCTCTGGGCTGAGATGTGTCGTTGGGCTGCTCTTCTTCTCGTCGTCGGTGTTTGACGCTCCTCGCAAGCTCGGGCCGGAATCGAACCCGAACCCGATCCTGTTTGAGGGTGAGAACTTGTTGGCTCACAAGGTCTTCAGGACTGCATACCATTTCCAACCTACTCACCACTGGATGAATGGTGCGTGCTACCTTCTTCTCTGATTTTTTTTTCCCCCCCTTAATTTTTTTTTTTGGGCATCCCCTTAATAATTAGTTTAAATCCATGGAGAATTAATCATGTTCTTTTGGTTCGTTCATGTCGAAGTAAATGATGGGTTTTTTAAGTGCTATATGTATATGCTGCCAAACTTTATGCTCCGAATTAATTATTGGATTTAATATAATTATTATTTCAATTTTACTTTTTGAGAAAGGCCTCAATTTTGCAAGTCCCCACATCTGTATTCTCCAAAAAAAAAAAAAAAAAAAGAAGAAAAAGAAAAAAGCAAGTCTCTAAATTTATTTTCTCACAAAAAAATATTTTCTACTTTGAGAAAAAATGGTTCTTATGAAAATAGAAATAACTTCTTGAGGAGATTTGAACACACAATGAAGAACATTACATTTCTCTTTGGAAACGTAGAAAATGTGCAGCATGAAGGGCCCCACAAAAGATAGAACATCAGATTTTTCTCATTTTTTTTTTTCCTGAAAAAGTCGGTGGCGTGGGGAAAAAATTATAAAAGAAAATATCTTTTTTAAATATATATGGAAGAGGCACCAAATGCGCGAGGTTCAACCGGCCAATCATCATTTTTTTTCTTTCTCTTTATTTAATTTTATTTTAATTAATTTTATTTTTCTAAAAAAAATAATTTATTTAATTGTCTGTTTGTCTGCTTTTTGAGGAAAATTGTCGGTGTTCGTTTGTTGGCCGAAAGGTGACCGGTACCCACAAAGCTTTGTCTTTGTGTTAGTTGGGGAAAGGGTCGGTGAAACCCACAAAGAAAAATGAAAGAGTTTGACAAATAGAAATCTAGAAGAAGAGAACAAAACAAAAAAAAGAAAAAGTAGGGGGAAAAAAAAAATGCGAAAACAAGAAGTCCCTGTTCAAACTTAGAACGAGGGATGTTGACAAAGGAAACATCCGTGAGTAGAGGACGGGCCCAATCCTATCCTAACATTTTTGGGTCCGGACTCAATTTGATTGATCACTAATTTTGTGTACCGAGCTAACCAACTCTGTTTACTTGTCATGATATTGACCCTTTTGATGTTTTCTATTTCCATCTCCAAATCTATCTAGTTCTGATACGAGTCATATGTCATAAAAACATATCAAAGAAGACGAAAGAATTGAAATGTAAAAACATTTACCAGTTAGCTAAAAGTAAAAAAGAGAATTACGTTTAATGTAATTTAGATTAAACTGTTTAGTAAAAAAACCGATTGAGGAGCAGTAGAAAAGTATAAAAATTTTCTTTTTATTACTAAGGAGAAAATGAATAAAAATTACATGATTCTAGTGACTTGTGATTTTTCCCGCTTTTTCGAGCTCACCGTTCTCAATAAAACAATGAATTTGTTTTATATTGAGATCAGATGATTTGATCTAGTTGATAGAAAGGAAATTGCTTACTTGGTTTAATCTAACAAGAAACAACACATTTTATTTTATTAAATAAAATAAAAGGTTCTCCATGTGCAGAAGTCTCCATTTTATTTTCTGAATGAGTTCTGACCTAACCCATGCCCCATAACTAAGGATGGCCCCACATGTCAGTCACTGTAGTTACATTGTCTAGACATCATTGCTACTTTTTTGGGTAAACTCATTGCATCATTCTTTAGGTATTCATTAAGTCAAGTATTTCCCTCTTCCCTAAGCATCAGCTTGTCCCTAAACCTCTCCATTAGCTGTATAAATCAATAGAGCCTACCTCTCTAATTCAATTGTCCCTCCTTCACTCCTCTCTCTTGTTGTGAGCAATGGCCTCAATGTTCTCTGGTTTGGGTTGGATCCTTGGCTTGTTCTTCTTCTCCTCTGTGTCTGAGATTTCACATCGCAGTTTCTTGGACCCGGATCCGCTAGGGCCGGATTTTATAGTTAGCAAGCAGTACAGAACTGCGTACCATTTTCAGCCCCTCAAACACTGGATGAATGGTGAGTTCTTGTTCTATGATTAGCCCCCCTTTTTTTTTGGCCTAAATGGTTTGCAATCAGACCTCTTTAGCCTAAGTTCATGGTCTAATTAGAACCATATAGTTTGGTTTACTCTTGGGGCTGTTTGGTTGCAAGGAAGTGGGCGGAAGTAAGGAAATAGGGAAGTATAATTGCTCACTTCCCTATCTATCCAAACACCGGAAAAGGAAAATAAGAAAATCTCTTTTCCTTTTATCTTTTCTCTTTTACACAACCATTTCCTCACTTTCAGATTGTTACAGTTAATTTTGTGGTCATGTAAATCTCATTTGTAATAAATTGTAACACAAAACAGTTAATTTTTTGATCATGTAAATCTCACTTGCATTCTAATTACAGTCTATTTTTTTTAATTAATTTTTATTTTAATATTATTTTACGGTCAACTTTGTGGTCAACTTTTCCACTTTCACTTTCACATTACCATCCAAACACCGGAAAAGACAAAATATTTTTCAAATCACATTTCCCAACAATATCCAAACACCGAAAAACTTACTAACCAATTCCCAAATTCCAAAGAGAATTATTACTACTTTCTCAATTCCTCTCTTCCTCACTTCCACTCTTAACCAAACAGGCCCTAATGGAAGGAACTACTTTGGAGAAGGAAGAGAAAGAGTACCTTTGAGGTGTCACAAATTGGAGGATTTTCTAATGTTAGGAAGAGAAATGTGAAAAATATCATGTTATGTATAATAGTTTTTTTTTTTTTTTTGTTTCTGTTTCTTCTCTTTTTTTTTTACGAATATTGTCAGGTAACTAGTGAATGTAAAAGTAACCATTTTATCTGTATTTATATTGAAATCCATGTAAAAGTTACTTAACCATCTAACTGGATTTGTATTGAAATTCATGTAAAAAAAACCCATCATATATCTTTTTTCACCATTTTTCATGATGTATTTTCTTTTTTTGCCCCCAGATGCCGTAGTTGTCTTTAATAAAACAGAACGGTCATACTCCATAGTAAATCAAATTCATCACACTATAAGGTGATATATTTTTTTTTGATAAATATGAGAACATGATTCAGACAAAGATTGACTAGACTAAACAAGTGCATTATATGTTGTACTCTCTCTAATCTATTGTGTTTTTCGCCATGCGCATGAATCAAACCCGAAACTTGCTAACAGACCCGAATGCACCAATGTACTACAATGGACTCTACCACTTATTCTATCAGTACAACCCTAATGAAGCAGTGTGGATCCAAAACATCTCTTGGGGCCACTCAGTCTCCACTGACCTCGTCCACTGGGCCGGCCTCGACATCGCCCTCTCCCCGTCCCACCCCTTCGACATCAACGGGTGCTGGAGCGGATCCGCCACTCTCCTCCCGGGCAACAAACCCGTTATCGTCTACACGGGCCTCGACACCCAGACCCGGCAAGTCCAAGTGGTCACCTACCCGAAAGACGCGTCCGACCCGTTCCTTCGCGAATGGGTCAAACCCGATTACAACCCGGTAATCGAGCCATTCGAAGGGATTGATGTCACATTGTTCCGTGACCCGAGCACGGCCTGGCTCGGGCAAGATGGTCAATGGAGGCTTGTGGTTGGGACCGTGATTGACCAAACGGGTCACGCCATTTTGTACAAGAGCAAGGATTTCACCAATTGGGTTCGGGCGAAAAATTCGCTGCACTACACTAACGGGTCGGGTATGTGGGAGTGTGTCGATTTTTTCCCCCTAGGGGAGAAACAAGGCACTGGTGAGAAGATCTACTTGCTGAAAGTCAGTCTCTGGAACTATCTCAGTGATCACTACACACTGGGGACATATGATGAGGAGAGGGACATGTTTGTTGGCGCCGACGCGTCGTCCAACGACTACCGGATGTGGCCGAGGCTCGACCACGGGCACATCTACGCGTCCAAGACATTCTTTGACGGGGCAAAGCAGAGGAGGATCTTGTGGGGGTGGTCGAATGAATCAGACAGCGTGTCTGATGACATCGCCAAAGGATGGGCCGGCATTCAGGCATGCACTAGTTTACAGACGAATATGCTAATATGGTATCAGAGCAATCCAATTCGTATTTATTTGATTTATATTATTATATTTTTTCTACAGACGGTCCCACGAGTGCTTAGTCTAGACGCCGAGGGGAAACAATTGATCCAGTGGCCCATCGAGGAGATTGAATCGCTTAGGAGGGACGAAATACAAATGCAGAACATTGAGCTCAGAACTGGAGGCCTTGTCGAAGTCAAAGGACTAACAGTTGCACAGGCTAGTGTCTCATCTTACAGATATTGTCATCTGTGGCAATCTGATTGTGTTTATTGATATAATTTGATTTTGCTCATTAATTTTGTATTTTGTTTCCCCTTCAAATTAACAGGCTGATGTTGAAGTAGAATTTGAATCCACGAACTTTATTGGAGCGGAGCCTTTCGATGCTAACTGGATTGGTGACCCTTCAAAGCTTTGCCGTGAAGGTGGTGCTAACATTAACGGCGCGATTGGTCCTTTCGGGTTGTTAGTCCTGGCTTCAGAGGACTTGGCAGAGCACACGGCGATCTACTTCAGAGTGTTCAGAACTCAAGACAACTACAAGGTCCTCATGTGCACGGATCAAAGAAGGTACGCTAGCAATCAAACATAAAAACAAGTTGTTTGTGAATTTTCCGATCATTTTTTTGTGAATATACTCTGTTGCAATCTGACCAAGCCATCGCCTGATAAAAACAGGTCTTCCCTGAGAGCAGAGCTGTACAAGCCAGCATCAGGAGGGTTTGTAGACATAAACATAAAGGAAAATGGGAAGGTGTCTTTGAGATCCCTGGTGAGTTTAAAAAGAAAATGTCCATTGTTATTCATTTTTTTTTTTCCTAAAAAACACAAGTTTCTGAATATTTCACAAATCTGAAACAGATCGATCACTCAGTGGTGGAGAGCTTCGGAGGTGGAGGAAGAACTTGCATCTTATCTAGAGTTTATCCAACATCGCTCCCCAAAGGCAACCTCCGTCTCTTTGCATTCAACAACGGTACTGAGATCGTAAAGATCTCGAATCTTAAAGCATGGAACATGGCTGCAGCTTTGATAAGCTAAAAAGGGGAATAAAAGTTGGAAGAAAAAAAAAAAATTGATTGTCACATAGTGAGCCAGGTTTGATACACTTTTTTTTTCCCTGTCAAACTGGGGTCAACTATGGACAACAATTGCAAAAAAGAATTGATTTCTCTTTGGAACTTTATAGCATACATATTCTTCTATTCATCAAGTATTTGTCGATTGTATATTTATACGCGTTCGTCAATACGGCAAAGGCAGTAGTTGAAGATATACGGCTTGTAGTAGTACTCGAGCACTGAAGATTATGCTCTTTTTAGCATAGTGTGTTCGGGTATGTATTTTGTATTTTTTCTCTGTACCTTATTTGTATGTTTTGAATACAAATGTAATGCTTGTAAGTTGTTTCAATATTTTTAATGAAACAGAGTCCAATTTTTTTTTTTTATTCCACTTTTTGTCCAAAAGGAAATTGTTCGGTGAAACTTGGATGCTTAGGTCGCTTATTCCAACTGCAATACTGGACCAAAGGTCCCGTCATTTTATAGCCTTGTGGGCTAAGATTCTCAACTCACGCCCAAAGATTTGTAAGATACATTGGGCCAATGAGCCTGTTTGTGACTTTCAGCCCCTTTTTATACAACAAAATCATCTCTTTTAAACAGTTCTCAAATAAAATTCGTGAGAACTCTGCGATGGGTTGTCTTATGAATGATCCGAACCGTTTAAATCTTGATCAATACACTCAAATTAAGTTAATAATAAAAAAATCACGTGATTCCCTACTTTTTTACCTATACATCAAATGACATCTTTTTGGAGGTTTAGGATAAACAATGTTCTTTTCTATTTAGGGTGTAGGCTCAATAATTTTTCTTCTTTTTTAGCTTTTTTCACGAAAAAGAAATATTATATTGCATTGGACTAGCCATCTAATTGAAATATTAGAGTGGACAAAATATAGAAACTCAATATACTGATTGAATGCTAGTTTATTGAGCATTTTCCAAGTTGAGCTTGAGTTCGAGCCGGCTCAAACTTATACGAGCCACTGAAGTGCCGTGCTCAAGCCAGAACCAAGCTGAGCCTAGTTATGCTCAAGTTTGTTCATTGGTTTTATCGAGGTTAGAATATTGTTCAAGCCTGAACGCGTTTTTATCGAGCAATCTCAAGCAGAGTCTCGAGACTTCCGAGCGAATAGCAGCCCTAGGCGTAGGTGGATGCCCACTTCCAAAGCCTAAATTTCCGACCAAGGGTATATAGGCTTTAAGCTCACCGACTTAAATTGACTCGTAATATTAGTTACATAACTTGGTACGTGAAAATCCAATCGTTTCCATACAAACATTTGCAATATCTCAAGCAACAATTTGAGATTGTTATTCATTTATTTCTAAAACTCAATTATTGCTTAAGTCACCAGGTTCAAATTTGCACTCTCTCGTACTCAAAGGGGCCAGTGAGAATTGATCTATGGGAGGTTGTTTTTTTGCTTTTCTTCATTTGAAATATAAGCCGTAGTCTGGTACAAGCGAGAATTGAACTTTAGATTTTTTGTCTACCGTAAAGAGATTTTATCACTATGCTATAATGACAATTGCAGCTATTGAAGAATTATGATCAGTGTTGGGCCATGTTTTTTTCTACCTAATAAAATAATAAAATAAAGGGGAAAAAAATAGAGAAAGCCCAGCACTATCAGGCTTTTTAGCCCAACAAAGCTCAAGCAGCTGGATTGTCTCGGCGGCTTTCATATTTGCTTGGTCCATAGGAGACTGCGTTCCCTGATTTCATGTTGACTCGGAAACAACGCAAAAAAATGTTGGAAATGCTGGGGGTAAAATTGTTGGAACTATCCACAAATGGAAATAACTAGCCCCTCTCCTCCTCCTGCTTCGTCTCCTCCTCAGCACCTTCCACCACCACAGACCATTGCACTTCCACCTGAGGATGGCACCTCGCGTTCTTATAAGGTTGTGCTCCGCTCGAAGCCACCTTCCCCACCGTCGCTCACTCCTAATGATATTCACCGTCTTTATCAGATCTATCCAAACAGGTTAGGGTTCCAGTGACTTTGATCGCGGAGGGTCCACAAACTTTGAGCTTTCTCTTTGATTGGTAAATTTCTAGGAAGATCTCTCTTCGCAGATAAGGTTGAAGGACTTGGGGCACCATACAAAAGACTAGTAGAGTTGCTCAAATCTTTATATACTCAAGACTATCCCTATGTCTACTGATGTGGGACAATTTGTTCGATCCAAATCCCAACAATCTGATGAACTATGGTTTTTACCTTTTTCGGTTTACTTCAGCTGTTGAACGTGATGTTGTTTCTTCATAATGGTCCTTATGTTGATGATGCCACTTTGACTCTTGAACCCTGATAACCGGTTTTCATGTCATCCCCCATCGTCTTCCTTGCACCATTTTGTGGATGCGATTGCCTGATTTGCTGACGGTGTGTTGGAAAGCTCCCAACACTGGAGATAATTGTTTCTGCAGCTGGTCGTTTTGTGAGGATGGATGAGATGAATCCACCTCCTTCTTGATTACTTAGAGACGCTATGCTAGGGTTGCAGTGGAATTGGTTACAGGACACCCGCTCTTGTCCCTGGTACTGATGTGCTGCTTGAAGGCCTTGACGCCCCTATCTTCTAGCAACGGTTTAAGTATGAGCATGTTCACCTGTTTTGCCCTCGATGTGGTTGCATTGGTTACCGACCTCTTAGACTGTAAGTTTTCTCCACCCTCTGCCGACCCATCTTGTTGCTGCTCAGTTGAATTCTACTTCTTCCTCGTTAGAGGATGATGTTATGGTGCCTATGGAAGCTAACTTAGTGGTTGATGATGAAAAGCCAGCTCCGATGGCCTGGATTCATGTTCAGCAGCGAGGATGAAACTCTAGGCAGCCGTCGAACTCCTCCCTTCATGTGCCTCCTCTTCATGCGCTACCCTCAAATGTCCTCCCAAATTAACTACGCGTGCCATCTCACGTGCTTTTGACCTTCGTCCTCAACATGTGAGCGGGCCACTGTGGGGTCCAGTCGGGGATATTTTGAGCCTTTGCGCTCTTTCATACTCTAACGTTTTCAGGAGCATAGCGAGCCTGTCGGGCTCTGCGGTGGCTCATGGGTCAACCCAATGGGCCTGTGCTCCATTTGGGCTTGAAAAAAATTGGAACAGATCCTGAGGCAACACTCCAATCTTCAGCTGGCAACGCCTTCACTCTCCGACCACCAAGAAGTTCCACTGCCAACCACCAACGATCAGTCACTGCCATGGGCGCTTGGGAAACAAAGTTTGTCCACCTTTTACTACAACAATTCCAATGTCCAATGACGAAAAGGTCGCCAAGTTCAAGGCAGCAATGGCAGTGATGTATCCCGAGCCAGTTGGCCAGTTCCATGAGGCTCCTGCTAAGCTCGTGGTCAAGAAGTAGGGGAGGGAGCACCTCAAATGCTACGCCCATGTTACCTCCAAGCACTCCTCAAAAGCACTGAGGATTTGGAAGAGTTCCAAAGGAAATCACCTCGATGATTACCCACTGTTAGCTACATTAACTAATCCGAACTTCAATCTTGCTTTGCTTGAGGAGTTGGATGTTGAAGAAGAAGATCTACATCTCCTAGTGGGAGATAACTGATGCTTGTATAAGTTTTTGCTTTTTTTTTTTTTTTTTGTATTTACTAGCAAAAAAAAATAATAATTCGAAAAATAAGAAAAGAAGAATAGCAAAAAAAAAACAAAAAAATGCAATTAGATAATATAACTTCACTAAGGAAGCCTCATGTTGAAAATTTTACCAACTGAGAGGACATTTTCCATGATGCCATCTCTCTCTCATACCTCCCTAATAAACTTTGGAAGGAAAAAAAAAAAAAAATGAAAGTAATATATATCAATTCTATTTTTTTTTCTTAACTGGTTGAGGTCAACTAAATTTTCAGCTAGAGGTTTTGAGAAAATAATGAGGAATATTTAGTCACTATCGATTGTGCTTTTCCAACTTCAAAAGTTACATGTTAAATCAAATCTATGCGCTTACTTGATCCAATTAGACCACACTTGTCACAAACTTCATGAGCTTGAGTTGCACTCCAAGAAAGTGGGCTTTGTGTTGCCAAGTTTGTCCACGTGGGATGGAATCAAGCAACATGTGAAGGATGGCACCAACAATCAAAGCTAGCCAACCATTTCCCACCAACTATTCCATGCAATTTGAGCACTAGAGCTTTCTTTTTGCCAGGCACTAGCCGAAAAGAAAGATAACCTAAACTAGCCCAATCTCACCAACAGTTGCCAAGTGATGTGGTGAGCCTAATCAGATGATGACATGGACCCACCTCCTCTAAAATCTCTTTTGTAGCTAGCTAGGTCAGGCACTTGGCAAAAGAGCTCAAATTGTGAAGTGGAAGATGTTGCCACTAGTGGCACTTTGCTTGCTTGTTTAGTTCAATTGAGATATGTGGCCAAGTGCACTAGTGAGAAGCTTTTTGGGATCAAGGGACTAGTGTCTTCTTCTCAATTGGATTCTCTATATTTAGGGGTTCTATTGGATCATTTTCATATAGGATGAAAATTCAAAGTGCACTAGTGAGAAGCTTTTTGGGATCAAGGTGCAAGTGTCCTCTTGTCTATTGGATTCTCTGTCTTCAGGGAGTCTGTTGGATCTTTTGAATATAGGATGGAAATTCAAAGGATGAGTGGAATGATCTAATGTGTCTAATCCTTAGGATGCTAATTTAGATATTATTAACTAATTATTTGTTTTAAAAAAGAAAAGGTGGGTACTAAGTGAGTAGATAGGGGGAGAGTGATGCTAGTGAATGAGGATCATTGAGTGGGCATCAGCCTGGCCAGCAAATTTAAGAGGGGAGTCATTAGGCATGGGCCACATCAAGATAGTTTGTTTAATTTCTTGGAATCTCTCTTTTCTTAGACATTTGCTTTCGTTTCTTAATTTTTTCCATTTTCTTGGGGTTCTTTGAGGAAAGTTTTTTGCCAACCCATGCTAGTGTTTGGTTGAGATATGCCAAAATTCCACCAAAAAGTCTACACATGGACTCTAGCCTTGAATCATGTCATGCAATCGTGTCTCTAAATTGCATGAACTAACAATCCATCCTTATCTTACAAAAGCTCTTAAAAGAGAAGTTTAGTGCTTGTGGGATAATCTTTTAAAGGGAATTTGTTTATGTGGAAATAGAATCAAATGATCAATGTTGAATAAAGATTTCAACTTGTACAATTAACAAAAGCAGATTAATGGTCATGTCCAGTACATTATTTTTTTTTAAAAAAAATTTATAGAGAAAACTCCGCTGTGCACTCACAAATCGCAACAAGCTAGTGATCACGAACTACTTCTAGTCTCTATAGTCTATACACAGTTTATGTACATTTGCAAGTGTAAGTATTTTCACGAACTGTTAGTTGAGCTTAGTCGGTTTGAAAATTGTGAAATAAAAAAGTTATGTAAAATGTTTTCCTAGTTTGCTCCTGCAATGTAGGTAGAGAGTTCGAACTCACACCTTATTGTGAGTGTGAGAGAAGAAGGTGTCTCATCACTTGAGTTATATATACAAAGTTGGCAATAGAATAATTATCAAATAGGCACCAAGTAAACATGTATGTCAAAGCATTACTGATCAGTGTGCATGTCTGAAGCCATCTTCTAAAGTCTGGAAGTAGTTCAATCCAAAATAGCATAAATGTCAGAAATATTGAAACATAAAAATGCAGCGGAATTAATGGTGTATGTGCCCCCACTTGTGATCCATACTAGCGAACGGCTATAATTTACATTGTCAAGTGTTGTGGTACCATAATCATGGTGAGAGATCTATGATTTCTCCTCCATCTTGTACAAAAAAATAATTCGCACCTAACTTGGTGATAATATCTTGAATTGCAAGTTCATGGTACATACACACCTGTTTCCTTTGCTAAAAGTGTACTCCGAAACATATGTTTTTTTTGATAGAAAAAAGGTGAGCTAGAAAGACCTCCGCGCTTCATTAAAAAAATTAATAAAAACAATGTCAAACAAGTACTCCAAATTATATGTTACACAAAAAAAAAAAAATTGTGATATAAGAAGAAGAAGAACTATAACACTATGAGTAGCAAACCCACTGCATCCAACAGCTTTCTAATCAAAAGTCTACTCTTTTTCCTTCTTCGTCCTGAGAATCAAAGATGGGAGTGAGAAACTCTTTAATATTTCTTGCGAGTGGCTGGCCTTCTTTTAAAGTTCTTGTGAGTTTTTTAGATTTATTTTTATTAGGAGAGGTAATGATAAAAAAATTTATTTTCATTAAAGAAATCATAGAACCCATAGATTATTTCTTTTCTTTTCTTTGTTTTAAGGAAACGATTTCAAGGCCCAACACTTAAAACCCATCAACTAGGGCTAGTTAAAGGCTGCAGTCAACCATAACAAGAGAATATTGGACACCTGATGTTTAATTAAAATTTTAATAAAAAAGAAAAGAACGACTGCCTTGGATTCTTAGCTAGCTATATATCCTTGTCTTTGGTTGACTTTGAAATATACATACATTTGATAAGGAAAACGAGTAAAACAACTTCCTTTGATTCTAGGTCTCTTAGATTTTAAGTCTCCACTTTCGACAATAGACGACAAAATTTCACTCAAGATTTAAGCTCAGAAAAATAAATTAAAATAAAACAAGATATTTGGATTAAAGATATACAACAGATTGGAAATGTCCTGGGTCAATAGGCTGCATTTTCTTTTAGCACATGTTTGACTCTCGAAAATAGCGTGCAGAAAATTTAAGTGAGGTTCAGAATATCGAATTTTCAAACGAAATGAGCCAAGTGGATCTCATAAACAGTAATTTTTCGAGTTTTTTTTCCAGCCTCAGTGTGTGAAAATCAGCAGAGGCCACATATGTTTTTCACGTACCCCACCGCAATCATTACTTTTTTTTTTTTTTTTACAGACAACCAAACAGCAATTCATAGAAAACTAACATGACCTCCCATGTAGGGCCCATGAATAGTTAATTTTCGGGATTATGTGCGAAGAAACAAACATGCACTTATGCATTACAGCAATCAAGTATCGTAGCCAAATCAATTTCCTTTTTCTTAAAAGAAATTAACTAGTGTTACTTTTAAATACTAGTACCCACGAGTATACAAGCCGTAAATCAAATGTATAGACCGGTATTGGTCAAGCTGATATACGATCATATATAGTCATCAACACACCTCCGTGCTGGTATATCGGCTGGTATATTAACGTTATACTTTAGACGACAAAAATTCAATCTTTTTATTTTTTTTTACTTTTTGCAAGAAATATTTTGAGAGATTATACGCTGCAATTTAAAAAGTAGGGTGCTAAGCATTTTCATTTATGCATATGAAGACTGAAATGGACATAATATCTCTTGTTGAAGGTTGGACGTGATAATGAAAATGAATGAATAACTGCCCAGATTCTAACTCTGCACTTTAACTCTTCCAACTTATAATAGATGACAACGTTTCACCAAAAATTTTAACTCTTAAGAAGAAAATCTTAAAAAGAAAAGAAAAGAAAATATGATTCTTTTATGTACATGCATCAGGGAACATATATACTAGAAATGTCATAGTCATTAGTCAATAAGCTAGCATTTTTTTTCCTTTGTGCATGGCATCAAGTGAGGGTCTCATATTTTTATTTTTATTTCTGAGAGTGAAACCAAGTAAGAGTCCTGGTCAAATCCATTTACTTTTTTGTTTTTGGAATTCAAATACGAAATTGATGGGTTCGGTTCATGTGTGTGAGCCACACACACATACAATAAAAAGCACCAATCATGCGTTGACACGTGGATTGAAACTCTTATAATCTATTATATTATGTGTGTGAGGCCCACACATATAACATATTATAAGAGGATTAGTACACGTGTCAACGCGTGATTGGTCTTCTTATTATATGTGTGTGTGACTCACAAACATGAACCGAACCCGAAATGGGTAAGCATGAGACAGATAGGGACTTTTAATCTATACTGAAGCTAATCAATTCCAAGTCCCAGTTGCTCAATTTTTCATACATAGCTTCTGATGTCAATATCATATATAGTCTTCGGCCATCAAAAACTTGGATTACTTTTGGGTTGGCATCGAAGCGGATCCTTAGGTGTTATGGATTCGATCCACTTCAAATGCATCTGGTCAAAATGTAAGTGGTCTACGTAAAATTGTAATTTAATTGGTAAAATGTAGGCATATTTCAATGAACTTTCATTGTCTATCAGTATGACTAAGATTCAGGTGGATCCAACAACGCACCCAAATCCCGTGACCATTTTTGGCCCTCGGAGCCACAAGAATTGCGGCCGAATTCAGTGTCAGTGGAAACCAGTTTTGACCAAGATTTGTTGGATATATCGACTATTATATGTATATTTGGCTGACATTAATTTTTTTTTATTATTATTTCCAAAAACTTTACGTGTGATCCAAAATATGAAACGTAGCCTGCCATAGGAAATTAATGAACACCTCCATAATTAAAAACCTAATATGTGTGTGTGTGTATATAAATTCCTTAAAAATGACACGGAAAGAATTTTAATAATGAGAAAAGAAATACGGCGAAGACTTGCTTTCCTTTATAAGATATTTATTATTTCTTTTTTTTTTTCTCTTTTTCCCACTTATTTATTGATTTATCTTCTCTTCTCACCACTATCAAGTACCACCACCACCGCTACAACTACTTTTCCTTGCTTCGTGTTCCTTTTCAGGCTCTATATAAAGCCCCTTACGTGCTCCCTCTCTTCTTCACACTCGACTCTCCTCTTCATCTTTTCTCTGTGATATTTGCGATGGCGATTTTGAATAGGATTGCTTCGTTACTAGTCCTGTTGGCGTTACTGTGTTGTTGGAGGAATGGCGTGGTCGACGTCGAGGGGTCCCACGCCGTCTACGAGCAGCTCATGTCGGTGCCGGCCGAAGTCGTCGACAACAAGTACAAGACTCAGTTCCATTTCCAACCACCAAGAAATTGGATCAATGGTGAACTTACTCAACCCTTCATTCTCATTCTCTGTTCAAGATTTTTTTTTTTGTTTGTTTTTTCCCCTGAAAAATAAAATATTTTTTGTTAAAGAAATTTGGGTGGTAGTTAGAAGAAGGAAAAAAAACTCGTAGCCATCGTGGGTCGTCAGTTGTCAAGCGGGCGCACGTTAGCGTGAGTGGTTGGGGTCCTGCTAACACGCGCCGCCAGCAGCCGGCGGTTGACTCCTGGCCGCCGGTGACGTGCACGGCGGAGATGAATTTAATTTTTATCTGATTTTGTTACTGTTTATGAAAAATTCTCCCTTTTTTGTTTTGTCTTTCAAAAGTTGAAGATTCTACTGACCTTTCGTTGTGTTGCTTTGCATGCGCATGTCTTCCGTCATAATTTATTTTATTGATGGATTGGGAGCATGTTGTACATAATTTTTTGAGAAGAATGTTGTACATATTTTTTGTACTTGTAGCACAACACGCAAAGGTTTCAATAAATAATTAATACGTCTTT
The DNA here is from genome assembly GCA_038442645.1 of Agave tequilana. Lineage (NCBI taxonomy): Eukaryota > Viridiplantae > Streptophyta > Magnoliopsida > Asparagales > Asparagaceae > Agave > Agave tequilana. Next base: position 7,644 of record JAVJIF010008444.1, on the reverse strand, counting down.
TCATCAAAAAGAAGGGGAAAAATATGTCTCAACTTGATAATTGATGTTAATACTCAATTGTGGTGATACTTGATAATGATAGTTGAAAGGTTTCTAGCTTTTCATTAATTTAGAAGTTAGAAATAAAAAAATTACAGCCGTGAGAACCATTTCACTTTAAACAAAATCTAAAATACTTGTCTTAATCTTTTACCAGACACTGGACCTTTTGTTTCTTTTATTCTAAGTACTTCAAATAGCTAATGGATTTAGTTGGTTCTTTAATCTTCTACCTACCTAAGCTTTAATGCCCACTCGTAATACTTTATACCTTCTTCTTTGATTTAAATAGTTTGAACAATTATAAGTTTGTTGCTAACTTATTTTTTTACTTCTTTTGTATCATGCAATGGTTGAATCTCTCCGTTGAATGTGACAACCAACCAGATCCTAATGGTATGTTCTCTGTCTTCATCGTATTATGCACCTAAACAAATGCTTACTTAGTAATTTTGATGGATTAATTTTTTCTAAATTATGTTTAATTGTTAATTAATTGGTTAAACCAGGACCAATGTACTACAATGGCATCTACCACTTCTTCTACCAATACAACCCCTACGGTGCCGTATGGGGCAACATTGTGTGGGCACACTCCGTTTCAACGGACATGATCAATTGGAAGGCACTCGAACCCGCAATCTACCCGTCCAAGCCCTTCGACACTAACGGGTGCTGGTCCGGATCCGCTACCATCCTCCCGGATAACAAACCCGTTATCCTCTACACGGTGTCGACTCCCAAAACAGGCAGGTCCAGAACATTGCATTCCCAAAGAACCTGTCTGACCCGTATCTTCGCGAATGGGTTAAACCCGATTACAACCCGATAATCGACCCCGTCAGTGGGATCAATGCTAGCGCGTTCCGTGACCCGACAACGGCATGGTACGGCCCTGATGGCCACTGGAGGCTGGTGATTGGGAGCAAGAGGAAGCACCGTGGGATGGCCATCATGTACCGGAGCCGGGACTTCATTCATTGGATCCGGGCGAAGCACCCGTTACACTCCACTAACGGTACGGGTATGTGGGAGTGCCCCGATTTCTACCCGGTATCTGTTCAGGGAAAGTTGGGGGTTGACACTTCAGAGTACGGTTCTGGACTGAAATATGTGCTTAAAAATAGCTTGGACTTGACCAGATACGAGTACTATACCTTGGCTCGTATCTTCGCGATGTAGACAGATACGTACCGGATGGTACATCGGCTGATGATGGTTCGGGTCTGAGGTATGATTATGGCAACTTCTACGCGTCGAAGACATTTTATGATGCAGGGAAGAAGAGGAGAATTTTGTGGGGTTGGGCTAATGAGTCAGACAGTAGCCTAGATGATGTGAGCAAGGGTTGGTCTGGCATTGAGGTTAGTCTAGCTAACTCTCTCAATAGGTGCAATTTTAACTTGCTATGTTACAATTTATTGGTCACTTAATTATTTAATTTTTATTTTGTTTATAGACGATTCCTAGAGCTGTTTGGCTCGATAGCAATGAGAGGCAACTGATTCTTTGGCCTATAGAGGAGCTTGAGACTCTTAGAGGGAAGCTAGTCTCAGTGCAGAACAAGAAGATCAAGAGTGGAGGCTTTCTTGAAATCTCAGGGATAATGACTTCACAGGCAAGAAAAATCTTTCTTTAATTTTTTTTTTCTAGAGATAAATAATGATTTTTAGCCTCTGTTTAATTAATACAAAATGATAAACAAACTATATGCATGATGAGATTTCTTGTACTTCCCTCAAATGTTTGAACCTCTCTCATCATGCAGGCGGATGTGGAGGTGGCTTTTGAGTTGTCGAGCTTGGAAAAGGCTGAACCATTTGATGCATCTTGGACTGACCCCCAGAAGCTGTGCGAACTCAAGGGCGCAGATGTGAAGGGTGGGGTTGGGCCATTTGGGCTCCTGACTCTTGCTTCAAGCAAGAGAGAGGAGAAAACTGCTGTTTTCTTCAGAATCTTCAAGGGTCTCAATAGTTACGTGGCTCTCATGTGCCATGATCCATCAGAGTATGAAAACTCTACTAATTACAACATATTCACGTCAAAACTTTAAAATCATTGATTGTTAATATCTTTGTTTTTGGATTGAAAACAGATCCTCATTAAGGCCAGGACTGTACAAGCCAACCTTTGGAGGGTGGGTTGATGTTGACATCCAGAAAAATGGGAAGATCTCTCTCAGGAGCCTGGTATGCTGATAATTCTCAATGTTGCTCAATCAGCAGTCTGTTAATCATCTGTGTTTATCAAAAGCTTTTTGAGCAAATATTGTTTCTTGCGCGTTGGTCTATAAACAGATCGATCACTCTGCGGTGGAGAGTTTCGGCGCTGAAGGAAGAACATGCATCACATCTAGGGTTTATCCGAGTCTCGCAGTTGGCAATGCAGCTCATCTGTTTGTGTTCAACAATGGAGAAGAGGATGTGAAGGTCTCAGAGCTCAAGGCTTGGGAGATGAGGAAGCCTTTGATGAACGGAGCATAATGTTGTTGTTTTTTTTTTTTCCTTCTGATTTTGATTCAGCCCCCCATTGTTAGCAATAATGTTTCTGGTCCTTCTTTTATCTAATAAAATCGGCTGGATTTATCTCCTTTTCATGGAATTACTGGTTGTTTATTTTGTTTCATGGATTACAATCACAAAACAAACCATTGTCGTCTATAATAGACTATTGAGATTTAATTGCTAATTACTAGTTAAATCTTATAATAATTTTTGTGACATTATATATTAATAAATTTTTTAAAATAATTGTTTTATTTTTACATGTTAATTAATTGATTTTTGATGAATTAGAAAATTGCACATAAATAAAACAAAGGTTAAAGAAACTAAATTAGCTCAGGCTACTCGTTCGTTCGTGTTCGATTCAAATAAGTTCCATATTTGATATTTTACATATATCTCACAAATACTTTTGTTTGCTATCTTATTATTATATGAGTTACTTGCATATAATAAAATATAAGAGAGTTTTTCAAAAGAAAGTTTGAATTATAAGTATTTCTTGTTCCTTAGAGAGGCAGTTAGAATCTCCTGGTACTAATATCAAAATCTTAACATCAAGAATTAACGAGCAAACAAATGTTCGTGCTCAGTTAATTATTGAATTAGCTCGCTTGTAACACACTTGATTAATAAACGAGCCGGACTCGAACAAGGTGAGCGCACTTGAGTTCGGTTCATGTAGACCGATATTTAATAGCATTAATTATTAATATTATTAAGTAATATTTAATTAATAGTAATTAAAAGTTAAATCAGTAACATGCGACAAATGTTCTAGGAAATATTTCACTTTTTAGTCTGACATGTTCAAATTGTTCAACAACTTTTCACCAAAGTTTTACTAAAAAGCTTTCAGTTCGTTTTCAACGACATTAAGTATGAGAAAAAAAAAACCATACTTTTAATTTGCATTTATAGCGAAAACTCCACTATTCAAACAATAAATCAGGAGGGGGAAAGCGGTTAACATAAGTAGGTTTGAGTAGTAAATATGTTCATAAATAGTTTGGCCAAAAACACTTTAAGATAATGATTTTCACAATATAAATACGTATATCCATGAATAGTTGGCCAAAAACCATTAAAAATCTAAACTTCCACAATTAATTTTCTTAATATTCTCAAATAGTTTGGCCAACTTAAAAACACGATATTCAAAATTATTTTGCATAATTATTGCCGATGGTTTAGTCAAAATGAGATCTTCTGATCTAAACACAAACTCATCATTTTTTTTTCTTCTAGAACAATAAGCGAAATTTTTTCGGTTTCTGAATAAAAAAACTCAAATTTTGTAACTATGCTCCAAAGAGTTGTATGCAGAGAAAAGCACACAACCTACTTTTTCATTTACAAGTGGAATTCTCTTTTGTTAAAGGCCGTATAAAGATGAGAGGGATAAAAAGAAGCTAATGTTTGGGATTCAAATATGAAAAGGGAAGATAAGTCCAGTTGAAAATCAATGTAAGGTGGTCCAATCTGATTAAAGCCACAAAAGAAGGGAATGATCGTCATCATGATTCAAAAAAGAGACACTGATTCTCTCCACGTATAGGGCCAGCCAACTCAGCTAGTGACACTGGCATGCTCAAGGTTCACATCATGACGATGAAAGATTTGAATACAGTGATGAAAAGCAAATAAAATGTGCTACTCAACAAAAAGGAGAGACAAATAAAAAAGGAGAGGCTTTTTTTTTTTTTTTAATTCAATTTTTCTCAGATGTGGCTATTATTTGATCACATCTTGAATCAATGACACATGAGTCATTATCTCGATGTCGTCAACTCATATCATTGAGTACCGAGTTATATGCGAGTCAATTTCAATTGTCTCATCAGGCACCAGTGAGTGCTAAGATTCTCTGATAGGAATGTGTGGTGTGACTGTATCATTGAGGAAGAAAGCAGTTGAGGCTAGATTTAGAGAAAGGAAGTGACGGGATGTGAGACTGTGAGTGGTGCAATGTAATATGAGAGAAGAGAAGGATAAGAAAAAGGAATGAATCATGTTGAAGACAGAAAACAACACCCAAAGAGAGCAAGCACCAAGGCATGCGCTAGAGAGAGAGAGAGAGATGATTAAAAGGAGTTTGCCTGTGTGTGGTGCCTGAAAGCCATAGAATGTGAATGAAATGAATTCAATCCAAACTTCATGGCCAGCTCTGGCACATGACAGTGACGACAGGAAACATGCAGAGATCAGAGTAATGAACAAGTGCAGGAGTTGCAGTAGTGGCAATTCGCGCATGAGAATGGTCATTGTCAACCTTAACTTGGGGTCTGTTTGGTTGTCGTAACTGGTCGTAATTCGTAGTTATAATTGGTAAAGTCTTTTACAATTGTAAATGAGTTACATGTATGTAAATTTTACGGTATTTGGTTAGTAATATAAAATTGTAAAGTGAGAAAGTATATTGTACTTTACGGTGTTTGGTTGTCGTAATGTATAAGTCGTAAGTGAAAAAGTTGACCACAAAATTAACTATTTGGTGATTTTAAAAGTTTTAATACTGCAAATAAATACTAAAAAAGTTAAATATTAAAATTTTTTAATATTAATATAAAAAATATTACAAATTTGTATGACCACAAAATTAACTGTAACTGGGCTGTAAGTGAGTGGTAACTGGGTTGCAAGTGAGTGTTAGTTAAGTTACGTAAGTCTTTTACGAATTACGGTCCAAACAAACGCCGTAATTGTAACTGGGTAGTAAGTCATTTATGAATTACGGAGTTTTACGCGAAACAAACGGCCCCTTGATCGTCACCGTTCTCTATTCTTTCACTAGGGTCTGTTTGGATTTAAGGAATTGGTGTGAAGTGAGGAAGTAAGATTTATTTCCTTTAGAAAAAAGGGAAATGAGTAGTAAGTTTTCTGGTGTTTGGATGGTTGTTGGGAAGTGTGGTTTGGAAAATGTTTTATCGTTTCCTGTGTTTGGATGGTAATGAAAAGTGGAAGTGGAAAAGTTGACCACAAAGTTGACCGCAAAATAATATTAAAATAAAAATTAATTAAGAAAAATAAAAAATAGATTGTAATTAGAATGCAAGTGAGATTTACATGACCAAAAAATTAACTGTTTTATGCTATAACTTATTATAAATGAGATTTACATGACCACAAAATTAACTGTAGCACTCTGGAAGTGAGAAAATGGTTATGTAAAAGAGAGATGAAAAAGAGAAAAAGGGGTTTTCTTATTTTCCTTTTCCGGTGTTTGGATAGATAGGAAAATGAGCAATTATACTTCCCCACTTCCTCACTTCACTCCAATTCCTTACATCCAAACACTCCCTACATCACTCCACTGTCTTGAGAGCCAATTTGGCAAGTGTTGGCGCATGCAGCCTGACTCAAACTATCTACTTGAATCAGAATACTCAAATACTAGTCACAGTGTCAGTGTAACTCCCGCAGGGTGTGTTACTCTTGATTTTTCCAAAGTTATTTTAACCTTTTGGGCCTGAAACTCGTGTTGCTGAAATTACAAGCCCAAGGCGCAGTCTAAATTTCAAAATCCCAGATTGGACCGAACGGCCCATCCTAACGAGTATCTGACCAATCCTAACGACCAAATACCTCTATACCTTAACTGTGGCCCATTAGTTACACACTGAGTTTGCTTCCCACGTCCGACCGCCCGAGGGAGACATGTTAATTATCAAAAATAAAAAAAATTACAAATACAAATCATGAAATTAAAACACAGAAATATAGGAAAATTTTCAACTCGACATAAAAAATCTGGTAAAAAAAAGAAGAAAAGCAAGTTAAACATTTAGAGCACATATCCAGCTTGCACAGGCAAAGAGCCTTTTCACCAATTAAAAAAGGGGGAAAGGAGAAAAAGGAAAGAAATACATTAAAAAAAGAGAAAACACAACAAAAATTTAAAGAAACGTCAATAATATTAAAGTTGCAAAATTGAAATCCATCACTTGCGGGGGTGGTGGTGAGTGCGTGTGTTTTGGGTTGGGTGTTTGTTCGGTGGGGGTAGCGTGCGAGGGGGCCCGCGGGGTTTGGTTGCGGGGTGCGGACTTCATAAAAATGTCTCCAACTTAAATCTCCAAGAATTGAATTACCAAGCAACATCCAACAAACACAAATACTTTGTTCATTTAATTGGAAATTGGTTGCCTAGAAAACATTCTTCAAGTTCCAGCACAAAACTGAATGAACTAAAGCATACAAAGCTAGCAGCAACATAACAAAATAAATTATCATTGGTTGCAGTAGATAAAAGACCAACTTCTTAACCCAAGATAGGTCCATAACAAACTAAATAACAAGAAACTGTGTCTCAAAATACATTGGTTGCAGCATAATAAAATAAATTATCATTCCAAAATACGGAAACAGAAGAGAAGCTACGTGTCCAACTGTTGAACCTAATAGAAGTCTAACAAACTAAAAAGCAGTATCCTTGTCCCACGCTGCCTATACCCCCCCCCCCCCCATACACAAGTGAGGGAGCAGCAGAGTCAGAGCTTACTTGATCTTCTTTTGGGCCTCAGCTGAAAAACATAAGAGGAAAAAACCCATAAGAACTTCGTCCCACTATGAGCCTTGCCAGCAAGACATAACATGTTCAGATTAAAAGTGATGGAAGATAGAACCCAAAAATATTAATAAAAGAAATGAAATTAAAAGGGAATACAAAGCAGTGCAATGACAATAGTCCATGCCATGATATCCAATATTACAGCAATCATAATATTTATTGTAGTTTTATAGTGATTTACAATTTTAGATTTCTCCAGGTTTGATATAAATCAGAGAATAAAATTGAAAGCCTATCATGTCTATCAGAAACAAGATAACTAAAAGAATATGGATGAGGAAAATTGAACCTGATTGCTGTGGCCACATTTCTTCTTACGGCAGTTAACAGCTCTTGGATGTAGACGAGCGTAACACCTAATGTAAGAATATGTATGAAAAAGTTATATACCAGAAAGTATAACTTGAACATAGAAGTGTGACAGAATATTAAATATATGATGAGTAGATAACACGTAATACGGGAAAGAGGATCGGATGGGCGTTGATCCATCCAGTGAGGAGGGTGCATTGAACAATCAAACAGAATACATGT